>PVJS01015203.1:24811-39329 GCA_004027185.1 Glis glis
AAAAAAAAAAAAAAAAAAAAAAAAAACCAGAAAACAAGACTAGCAGTAGCAGTATTACTTACAAACTGATTGTATAGCATTAGGTGGTCTCCATTAGAGGGTGTAAACTTTCATGAAGGCAAGTAAGGCATTTTCTGCCCTGTCATCTCTCATTCTTTCTACTCTTGATCGGGTACCACCTTGTTAGAGGTTTCCTCAACAGCTTAGTAGAGAATCAAGCCCAATATATTTCTAGTAGGCTCTTATTCATAATGATGATGATGTTGATGATGATGATGATGATAATAATGATGATGAAGCAAAGCGTATTTCTTAAAATTTTTCTTATGTAGTATATGTGTGCTTAGCCTTTTTCCTTGACAGATTCATTAATAACAGTAATATATGTGAGGTAACAGAGCACACAAAGGCCTACTGGATAATGGACAATTGGTCTTAGTGTTCCCTGTAATATTGAGAAAGGCATATTTTCTGAAATCAAAACAGTTCATTCAATTCTTGGCCATCAGCACTCACACAGGGAAGGGAGAACGGGCCTTATTCCAAAATTCAGGGTGTTCCAAAAATTAGCTGGTTTTTGGCACGTGTGTATTTATTTATATTTTGGATGTGAATGTGTTTAATTTTCTGAGAATTTATACAGAAAAAAATCATGGCTATCGTGGGCCAACACAGGAATATTTGGGAAGCTGCCCAGGCTGGCCATCTTGTCCCTGTTTAAATCCTCCAGGCAAGTCACTCCTGTTGAGAACAGATGGCTGTCTTCCAAGTTATTGTAAGCTCGCCATCCTACAAGTCTGTTCTGAAGCAAAGAGGTACGTATTTGAGTTTTCAAAGCAGTCTTTATATATAGGATATACAGAGTAGGTATGGCCAGCAAATGTTTCAAAAAGTTTTAAGAAGAAGCCACTGTTATGGTGTGATGTGAGGGCGCTATTTCTTCTCTCCATCTGACAATACATTATTTTGATTGTACTTAGGCACAAGAGCACCGAGGGGTGCAGTACTCTAGATGTGTATTATGGCTCTGGATGAACTAAGAATAAGCCTCATCAGGGCGCTGTTGGGAGACGCATTTCCTGCAGGGGACACACTTCAGCGCCGGGGTGGCTTGGGGCGGAGGAGTGGCGCTGTCTCATTAGTGGTGAAAGGAGCCTCTCTGGTCAGCTGTACTTAAGAGGCTGTGTCTGCAGGCACGCCACCTACCAGGCCTCCACAATTCAGACTTTTTAAGGCTGAAATAGAAGCTATGAAGCTTGGCAGTCCCAAAAATGATCCAAAGGCATAAACACATTGCTTTTTTTGAGGGGGGGAAGGGAAGGGAATGTGTCTACAAAGCAAAGAGACCTCTAGTCCTGAACCCATTCTTTTTTGTTTGTTTTTGGTACTAGGAATTGAATCTAGGGACATTCTGCCTCCGAGCTACACCCCCAGCCCTATTTTATTTTTTATTTTGTAATAGGGTCTTGCTATGTTGTGGAGGGTCTCGCTAAGTTGCTGAGGCTGGCCATGAACCTGTGAACCACCCATCTCAGCCTCCCAAATACTAGGATTACAGACATGCACCACCACACCTGGCTCTCAACCAGTCTTTTTTTTTTTTTTTTGCAGTGCTGGAGATAGAACCCAGGGGCATTCTACCTGTGAGTTAGCTATACCCCAAGCCCTATTTTATATTTTTATTTGGAAACAGGGTCTCACTAAGTTGGCAAGAGCCTCACTAAGTTGCTGAGGCTGGCTTCATACCTGCAATCTTCCTGTCTCAGCCTCCCATGAGCTAGTTCTTTGAGAGAGTCAAGTGATCTAGAGGTATGTCATAAAACCTCGCTCTACAAACTATGTAATTTGGGCCAAGCTATTTAACCTCCTAGAACTGGGCTCAGCAAAGGTTTTCTGTAAAGGACAATTAGTAATACTTCCAGCTTTGGAGGAGTTAGCGTCTCTATTGCAACTACTCAGTGAGGCTGTGGTAGTGCCAAAGCAGCTGTGGGCAAGATTGAAGTGCAAGAACGTGGTTGTCCTCCAATAAGACTTGATTAACAAAAACTTGAATTCGAATTTCATATAACCGTCACATCATGAAGCACTATTCTTTTCTTGATTTTTTTTCCCCCTTCACCATTTAAAAATGTGAAAGCCATTCTTAGTTTGTAGGCTGCACCAAAACAGTAAGTAGGGCAAAGTGACTGACCACTGTCACAGAGCTTCAAAGTCCCCATCTGCAAATAAAAATTAAGTGTCCCCTTCTGTAGCTTCAAGTGGTGACATGCAAGAGTCTGTTGAACTCTTGGCACTATGTATGCTGCTAACAGATTGCGACATTTTCATTGGGGGGAGTTTTTTGTACCCTCAAATCACATCTTCACTCTTGCTTACAGAATCCAGGATATCTGACCCCATGTAATATACAAAAGTGTTTATAGAATCTGGTGGACGAATAGTCCTTGTTAGATGGGCAAAAGATAGGGTGACTATATAATTATTGTCCTTACTGGCACACAGTTTTGAGAGAAAAAGGGCTATATACGAAGTATATAGGGTCCTGGGGTATAAGTTAGGCTAAGCCTGACAGAAGGTAGGGTCACCCCAGCAACCGAGTGCATGACCAGGGCTCCTGGCTATGCCTGACTCAAAGCCATCCAAGCATAGGTTGGGTAGGTGTTGTGTCTATCTGCTCTTCATTCTAGCAAATTAAGAACAGGTCCAGTAGAGATTATGTTTTATGGTGGAGGTCCAGTAACTCTGAACGTGCCAGGCTTCTGGCAAAACTGGATTAGAGACCTCCTGGAATCTGAAGTCAAAATGGTGCCTCCCCCCAAACTGAAGATTATCGACTCCCAAGAAAGGGTAGATTTGATTGACTCAGATGCAGGCAGAAAATGAAGAAGCAGAGAGGTAGCTAGGTGTATTGATTTGTCTACTTTGGAGGCTGGATATACAAAGTGACCCTGCCTTCCTAGGTGAGGTAAGGAGAAGAAGGAAGAAGGAAGAGGGGAGAGGACTAGACAAGGGACAAGGAGAAGAAGGGGAAGGGAAGGGAACATCAGAGAAGAGGAAACGGAGTGACTTGGGGGACTGGAAAGGAGAGGAAGTTGGGACCACAGAGCATTTGGTAAGATGGCCCAAGGAAGCGAGGTTCTTTGTAGTCTCGTCAATGAGACAGTCATTAGACCTTCCATGACAGTGGACAGTTGAAGGCTACAGAAAAGCTAAAAGCATTCACTTCTCTACTCTCCCACCTCAGGGAGACAAATAGTGGCCTATCCTAAAGAAACACGAGAAGGGGGAAACACAGGCTTCCTCCTAACAGCTGGATGGGAAATGGTGAATGGGAGAATGAGCATATTTTTCAGAGAGCTCCAAACTGTGAAACTGAGGCAGTGTTCCAGGTGGTGAGGAGCCTGAGCCTGGGAGGCCAGACTATAAAACAGTAGAGGAAACCAGTCATTGGGAGGAGGAGGAGTGACGTGGCTGATGCCTGGAGAGAAGCAGAGGAGCCAGCGGAGAAAGAAGAGCCCGGCTCAATCCCAGAGTTGCCTTGGCCCCTATTTCTCATGGGCTTTGCTCGTGGAGTCCTTTCTGGATTCCTACACACACATTCTCTTTTAGGTTTTACTGAGTGACACCAAAGAGAACCTTCTGGAACATTACTTAGCGAAGAAAAAGTTGAAGTTTCAAAGCAAGGGATTGGCACAAAGAATTGCTTTTAGAAGATTACGCCAATGACCATTGTGAGAGAATTTAGGGATACAGAAAAAAATACTGTACACAGCATTTTAGGATAGCAGGTATGATGGATAGCATTATACCAGGATCATCGGGCTCTTCTTATTATCTCTCTAAGAATATAATTTTGTGTGTGTGGGGTGGTACTAGGGATTGAACTCAGGGCCACTCTACCACCGAGCTATATCCTCAGCCTTATTTTATTTTGAAACAGGGTCTCCCTAAGTTGCCCAGGCTGGCCTCAAACTTGTGATCCTCCAGCCTCAGCCTCCCAGGTAGCTGGGATTACAGGCCAGGGCCTCAAAAGAGAAGTATCCATAAACTACTGGAATGCAGGAAATGCCTTTGAACTATTGGAATGCAAAACAAGGAACTTCCCAGCAAGCCACCCACATCCTTGTGCCCAGGTCCTGACCAACCAGAAAGAAGTCGTGTGATGTGACAGCAATACACAAGGGCAAGAAAAACTGGTACCACATTGCCTAACTCTGCCCTGCCCCCACCTCTAACTCAGCCCCCAGCCGCGCTGTCTCCAAATAGTAATACCCCAGACCAAGGCGGTACTTCTCACTCTAGAGATAACCACACTCTCTCTTTTCCTTCAAGTACCAATCCTTCATTTCTTTTCTGCGATGTGTTTAAGACCCCACCTGTTCTGAGTTGAGCCCCCCCCTCACCAGGACCCCCTGGTGAAAACTGATGAGCTGCTGTTCCAGGCAGCATCCTCACTGTCCTGACCCAAACACCTGCAACGTAAGACCTGTCGGGACAGAGCTTTCAGTCCACAGGGCCGGCTCCACGGTATCAATGGCGGCGGCAGCAGGGAGTGCAGAGGGACTCTGCTCTCACAGCATGGAGTTTGGAAGCAGAAAGATGGGGGCGCTTGGACATCTAGAGTCTCCAAGGCTGCACCCCAAATGACCTGCCTCCTCCAGCCATGCCCTCTCTGCCTACATTACCACCCAATAAATTCATTCATATTATTAACCCATCAATGGAGTTATCAACTGATGAGATTAGAACCCGCATGATCCATTTATTTCATCTCTCAATGTTTTTGCATTGCCGATATGTGAGCATTCTATATCCAAACTGTAAGAGTTGGGTTAGAGTGAAAGGCACAGATTAAAAACAGAGATAACATCTAAAGGTTGAAGAATAAGATCTAAATTAAGTCTCTCTTTGTCTAATACAATTAAAGAGAGGAAAGGATTTGAGATTCACTAAACAAAACAAAACAAAACAAAGCATTGATTTCACCAGAGATGGGATTTAGGATAAGAAGAAAAGAAAGGAGTCAAAAATAGCTTAATGGTTTGAACATAAATTACAGAATAATAGAAACACCAAAAAGACAACTTGTTATGTGGGAATGCAGGAGTTCAGTTCAATTTGAACTATTAAGAGCTTGAAATATCAGTGGAATGTCCATCCATCCTTTGGCTTTTGGTCTCTGGAGAGAAGCAGGATATGAAGCTATAGATTCTATATTTATGTAGTTGACTGTGGGGCAGAGTCCTAATTCCAAATTTCTAGACTGATAGTTTTGTTTAGTAAAAACAGTGTTTTTAAATTTGGATCTGAATGCCTTTTGTAGGGCATGATCTCTCTGGTAAAGCCGAGGTCACACAACTTCTTAACGCCTTGTGCGACCAAAACGTTGTCCCTGAAGGCAAGAGACAAAGTATAATCCATGTGGTGGCTAAGAGAGTAGGCTCTGGTCCTAGCTGGCCAGCACTGGTGGCTCTACCCAGCCACCAGCACCGTGCGTGCGACCTCCAACACTAGGTACTCAGAAGGCTGCCTGGTATGGCTGGGGATGGAGCTCAGTGGTAGAGCACTTGCCTAGTATCTATGAGACTCTGAGTCTGATCCTCAGCATCTCTCTCTCTCTCTCTCTCTCTATGTCTCTCTGTCTCTCTCTCTCTGTCTCTCTCTCTCTGTCTGTCTCTGTCTCTCTGTCTGTCTCTGTCTCTCTCTCTCTCTGTCTCTCTCTCTGTCTCTCTCTCATTCTCAATGGTAGAGTTTGCTACTCCCATGAAGGAAAGCAAAGAGAACTCAGGACTAAAATTTAAATATTTCCTAATTAGAGGTTGACAAGCAGAGAGGGAGGCCCATCAGAGAGGGTTAGGAGGAGGGCAGGGACCGGTGTAGAAAGGAGCTGTGCGTGGGCAGGTGCTCGGGGATCTTACGATGTCCAGTGGTAGGACATCCCCAAAGCTCATTCTGAATGTCCTGTGCTGGAGAGGAGAAACTTTCCCTCTGCCCTCTTAGGTTCAGTGTTTAGGGGCCTGGAAATTAAACTCACAAAAGATAGGCTAGCAAAAGAAGAGACAAAATTTAATTACTGTATGTACAGGAGTTCATAGAAAAAATGTAATTTAAGGAGGAGGTTAGAACTAGGGCATTGTAGAGCATTTTAATAAGGGAGAGAAAGGGGGATAGAGCACTTAGGGGAAAACAAATGAGTTTTAGGAAAGATAAATGGGCCCTTGAAAAAGATGGGAGATAAGATGGTTTCATGACAAAGTCTGCTTAGGTCACTGGTGATAAGAATCTGATATCCTCTGGCTGCAGGGTCTGGAGCTGTGATTTAGAACAATTGAGTTCTTGGGGGGGGTTCTTTTAGGCAGATAAGGGAGTTCAGAAAAAAAAAGCCTATTCTCAAATGCCTTAAAGTAATTTTTGCGCCACAGTGGCATATTCTAGACCTCCTCACTTGCTTTTTATTAAAAAAAATTAAAAAGATCTCTGGCTGGTAGTAGATAGGCATATGCGACTGAGGGCTTTGACATTTTCAACATTTATGATGTGGAATTAACTAGTTACTAGATGACCCCTAAATTGAGTAACTACTGCAACATTATTAACTCTTTTTCTGTGTGTGTGGTACTGGGGATTGAACCCAGGGGCATTCTACCTAAGAGCTACACCCCCAGTCCTATTTTTATTATTTATTTTGAAACAGGGTGTCACTAAGTTGCAGAGAGCCTCACTTAGTAGCTGAGATTCTCCTGCCTCAGCCTCCCAAGTACTGGGATTACAAGCGTGCGCCACCACACCTGGCTACTGCAACACTGTAAGAAGCAAAGAAGACTTTACATGCTGGTTGACCTTTATTTTTTGAGACTTTCTATGGATGAAAAAGCCAGTAGCAGGCAGAGGCCACCTGATTAAGCGGACAGGGAGGTAGAAGCTGTGGCGCAAACAGAAGGGCGCAGGCCCCAAGCTTCGGCTGGCTCAGCCATGCCCTGGAAAGCTGCTGAGCAGTAAAGCCAGACTCCATAGCTGTGTCCTGAGGAGCAAGAAACCAGAAAGAAGAAACACACACACACACACACACACACACTACACACACACTTTCCTGCTCTCCTACTACACAGCAGAGCTGCTTACTCTTTCTGTCAACTCTCCATTCTCACAAAAGAAGTTGTCCAAAAATAAATAAATAAATAAATAAATAAAAAATTCCTTTACAGCCTGCCACTTTATTTATAAATTTACTGCCCGCAAGCTAAACAAAGAATTAACTCCTCAAGAGCTGAGGCCACTGCCGTAAGCAAAGGCAGCTCGGAAAGTAGAGGAAAGAAATTTAATCTGAATGTTTGCTTAGGTGGGAAGGCATTTAGTAAGTTACATATAAAATATCGAGTTCATGCCCTGCAGAGGAACAGGCAGAGGTGGACGGTCCAGTGCCGTATTTCTGCCACGTCCACATCGCAGTCACATCGACAGGACCCATTTTGCGTGGTGCTTTTCCGCACTCTGTTGACCTTGGACAGGACGCCGCTTCTCCATGGGCCCCAGGCTTCCTAACCCAGTGAGAAGTGGGCTCTTGAGAAAAGTCACCAAACACGTCCACAGCATCAGGGACCTCAGCAGGGGCCTTCTCCCTGGGGTGTAGGTTTCCAAGCAGTCCACATTTTTTCTCATGGTTTTAGGAAACAAACAGACTCACTCGTGTTTATTTCCTGCATAATACCTCAGCATCATGGGAAATGGAAAGCAGGAAGCATATAATTGCAGCTCAACTTGGCCATGACTTTCAGGATCGGAGAAAAAGGATGAACTCTTCCTAAGACAGTCTTTTACTGTGGTAAGATAATCGAGTGATCATAAACTGAACTAAGAGCTGTGATTTTTAAGCACATTCTGCGAATAACTTGTTTATTTTAGTGCAATGCCAGGGATCAAACCCAGGACCTCAGGCATGCTAGACATGCACCCTACCATTGAGTTATATCCTCAGCCCACTTATATTCTATTTAGTAAATATTTTATACCTAAAGCTTATTTAAAATTCCTCAGTCCTTTGGGAAAAATAATACTCTAGTATTTAATATCCGAAAACCAGGTTTCTGTTTTCTTCTCGCATCGTTATTTCTGATAGTCCATCAAGGTCAACCTCTGGCATAATATTAGTTGCACACATCGTGGGAAGATAAAATAAAAAGAGAGTAATTAACGCATTCTTCCTCTTGATCTCAATTCAAACAAAACACCACGATGAGAAAATCCCGATACATAAGTCAATATCCGAAAAGATTAAATGGAAAGTGAGTTAGTGAAAGAGGAGAAAAAGGAGGCACGGACGATGAATACAGATATTTGAACCACTTTCTCATGCTGTGAACAAAAGTCTGGGGCAGAAACTTTTTTATCTGGTTGATTTTTCTTTTTCCATTTTTATTATTCCTTACGGTACTGTGGATTGAAATCAGGGCCTTGTGCATATAGCTCTACCGCTGAGTGGCATCTCCAGACCTTTATATTTTGAGACAGGGTCTTGCTAAGTTGCCCGTGCTGGCCTCTAGGTTTTTTTTTGTGTGTGTGTGTGTGTGTGTGTGTGTGTGGTACCGGGGATTGAACCCAGGGGCATTCTACTTCCGAGCTACACCCCCGGCCCTATTTTTTATACTGTATTTTGAAACTGGGTCTTGCGAAGTTACAGAGGGCCTCACTAAGTAGCTGAGGCTGGCCACGAACCCAGATCCTCTGGTCTCAGCCTCCCAAGTACTGGGATTACAAGCGTGCACCACCACGCCCGGCTGGTTTTGATCCTCCTTCATCAGCCTCCTTATGGAGGGAATAAAGGCGTGCGCCATTGTACCAGGCACAATTTTATTTTATTATTATTTTTTTGTGGTACTGGGAATTGAACCCAGGGGCATTCTACCTCCAAGTTACACCCCTAGCCCTATTTTTTAATTCTTTATTTTGAAACAGGGTCTCACTAAGTTGCGGAGGGCCTCACTAAGTAGCTGAAGCTAACCGCGAACACAGCCTCCGGTCTCAGCCTCCCAAGTACTGGGATTACAAGTGTGCGCCACCATGCCCTGTTTTTCCAGTATTTTAATATTTAAAAATTCATGATTTTACAGTGAGCACCTGTATACCCACCACCTAGATTCTCTGTGGTCGTAGTTTAGCTGCAAGCTCAGAGGTGTTTTCTATTACAGAAAATATAGACCTTTCGAACATAAGCAGACGGAGTACAGTATCCAAGTCCTCACTCTTTAGAACCAAGCCACATACAGATCTTGAGTTTTGGGGGCTTTTAAATACTTAAAATAACAAACGTAATCGAGAGCTATATGTATTGTACGTGACCCTATCTTGTTATTAATGGAATCTGGGTATAAAAGAACTCTTTCTACTGATAACACTTCTGATGCAAATTTGTGGGCTTTCCATACCAAGGAATTCTCCAGTTCTTTGCAGACACCAGTTGGCTGTCGTCGGATTGGGTTTAGTTATGATACTAGCGATTCCAAGTTTGTGCAGTTCCCACGGGCTAAGGGCTCAGTCCCACGAGACCGCTCCCACTTGAGACGCCCATCGCAAGTGGCCGGCCCCCAGGCTACCTACCCTTCTGACTTGGCTACAAATGGGGGATTCCCACAAACCCCTGCTCATGTTTAACAATCTGCTATAACAGCTCACAGAACTCAGGGAAACATAGCATATCATCAATAAAGGATATAAATGAACATTCAGTTGAAGAGGGCATAGGGCAGGGTATAGGGAGAACATGCACATCTTCCAGGTACGACACACTCTCACACCTCAATACATTAGCCAACCTGAGAGCCCACCAAACCTTGCTGTTCATGGGATTTTTATTTGTTTCTTGTGCTGGGATGAACCCCCAGCCTCCTGCATGCTAGGCAAGTGCTTTACCACTCAACCACATCCCCAGCTCTTTTTATTTTATTTTGAGACCGGTTCTCGCCACATTGCCTAGACTGGCCTCAAACTTGCAATCCTCCTGTCTTGGCCTCCCAGGTAGCTGGGATGCCAGGTGTGCGCCACCATGCCCAGTGTAATTTCCCTATTTTAAAGTCTGTTTATTAATAGCCTCTGTCCCTCTTTCCACATAACCTCACCTGGTCACAGGTTCCGGAGGCTTTGATGTGACTCTCTTCCAGTAGCTAGCTTCTGCCTACCACACCGATGGGTGCGAAGTCAGTCTTCAGAATAATTCTTGTTACTATGAAGCTGGAATTTTCATTTTGGAAAGTTCTCACTTCCTTGGGATCCTCAAACTTCACACACCATGCTTCCTGGGACTTTTGGCTGCTATATGAAAGGGAAGATACTACGAGTACCTTGATGATAATTCAAACACAACGTCATGATAGTAGTTGGCCTTGTCGTAGACCCTAGACATCTTAGACATCCCTGTGAGGACATATGATTTTATTCCTACATTTTGGTAAAAGTACTGCAGTGGGAAAAATTTCCAGGGCATGGAACCCAAATCCCTATGAAAGAAATTCAACCAGTGTCTATAAACTTCTGTGTGTTCCAAGAGTCGGTGAGTTTCTATGACGTGCCATTTGTACTCATTTCAAAAGTAGTGTTAAAAAGCTAGGACTCAGGCTCCCTGCACCTCCTCCTCCCCGCGCCCACTGTCTGCTGCCAGGAGACCCTTGAACAGGTAAGTGCAGCTCAAGCCGCAAGCCCTGCTGTCAGATGCTGCAGCCTCTTCAGCCCGGGCCATTAGCATTAATGTCTTGGCGGGGAGCTTCAGGTCAGCACATTTAAACTCCAGGAGTTTTAAGAACTTTCTGAGAAGAAAGAGGGAAGGCCTGGGAGAAGAGCAACAGAAGAGAGCCTCAACGAGGAGAAAAAGAGCTGTGTCATTTCAGGCTGAATCTGAGGCTTGGAGGTTTTGTGAATATTGAATTCGGGGGCATGATTTTTAGAAAACTTTTATTCTGTGCATTTAAAATATATTTTATGTAATTGAAATGATATTTTATTTATTTATCTTATTATTATTTGTGTGTGTGTGTGTGTGTGTGTGTGTGTGTGTGTGTGTGTGTGTTAGTTACTGGGAGTGGAACCCAGAGGTCTTCTACCTCCAGGCTATACCCTCAGCCCTATTTTATTTTTTATTTGGAAACAGGGTCTCATTAAGTTGCTGAGAGTTTCACTAAGTTGCTGAGGCTGACTTCGAACCTATGATCCTCCTGTCCCAGCCTCCCAAGTACTGGGATTATAGGCATGCACCACCATGCCTGGCTCAAAATTATATTTTAGTTTTTTTTCTTTTGTGGTGCTGGGTATCAAATCCAGGGATTTTGTCTTGGTTAGCCTGTTGAGCACCATTCCTTCTAGAAGAGTAGAGGAGTCCTGCCTTTTCCCGATTCGTTCTAATCCAGCCCTCACCCACAGCACCCCCTGCTCTGCAGGGCCCCAGGGTCTCACTCCAGCCACTTGTGATGGGCGTCTCAAGTGGGAGCGGTCTTGTGGGACTGAGCCCTTAGCATGTGGGAACTGCACAAACTTGGAATCGCTAGTATCATAACTAAACCCAATCCGACGACAGCCAACTGGTATCTGCAAAGAACTGGAGAATTCCTTGGTATGGAAAGCCCACAAATTTGCATCAGAAGTGTTATCAGTAGAAAGAGTTCTTTTATGCCCAGATTCCATCAGTAACAAGATAGGGTCACATACAACATATATAGCTCTCGATTACATTTGTTATTTTAAGTATTTAGAAGCCCCCAAAACTCAAGATCTGTATGTGCCTTGGTTCTAAAGAGTGAGAATTTGGATACTGTGTTCCATCCGACTATGTTCAGAAGGTCTATATTTTCTATAATAGAAAACACCTCTGAGCTCTGGCTACACTATGACCTGAGACCCTTTCTTATGGTCAGACCAATCAGACCTCTCCCCACAGCTGCCCTCCACCAACACCCCTGCCAAGACCCCCCCCCCCACCATGGTGGCATTCTTAAACGCACAGTACAGAGAGTGTTCTATGACTGTGGTTCTCAAACTTCAGCGTGGACCAGCATCCCCTGGAAGGCTGTCCAAAGAAAGGTTGCTGGATTCCATCTCCAGAGCATCTGGCTCAGTAGGTCGGGGTGAGTCCTGGGAGTCTGCACCTCTGACAGACTCCCTAGGTGCTGGTGTGGTGCAGGAGCAGGGAGCCACACCTCGAGAAACACTGGTTTATTGCATATGTTCCTGCCACGCAGATTCAACAGAGAGTCCCATTTTGCCGTCTTTGTATTAGATGTCTTTGCATTTTTCCTTTGATGAAGAATGGAATGCTTACAGATAACAGTCGGTTGCCTCCTCCTCCCTCCTTTCCCTCTTTCTTGTTCTTGATGGTAACCAGTGTCTGCCACGGGATCCTCTCTGGATACCGTACACCATCCCTTGGCTGGATTTCCTGCCATTTGAAGTTGGATCTGCTTCCCCATTTGCAGTTTGATTTCTTAATTTCCATCTGGCAGTTTTTTCTCATTCTGTCCCATTCACTGCTCTTAGTTTTTCTGTCCCTGCTGGGTCACAGGATGTAACTAACAGAGTCGACATTAAACTTTCATTAGGAGAAACAGAACTAGGTTTTTACTGTGAGCATGACCGCTCTTACCAGGCAAAAGATGTTCACTCTGTTAATTAAAGTGTAGGTGGAGAGAGAAAAATCAGTTAACAGGGAACCTGTAGGAATCTCCCTAAGTAGGCTTAGGGGTAGAGCCCAGGTGTAGCGATTTAGAAGACGGAAAGTGTTGATGCTTAGGCAGACCCACCCCAGGTCTGCCATCCTAGCATCAGAGCCAGGATCCGTAGGTAAAAGTGACACATCGCAGGGAGGAGACAACTCTATGAGCCCACTCGATAAGCCCCTCAACTGAGCCAAGCCAATACCACAGATACCGGGCTTCCAAAACTATCAACGTCTGAGTTGGCAATTTGGAGTCATGTACAATTAAAATGATCTAAATGGCCCAAAGGATTCATAACTGCATAGGAATGTCTTCCCTTTCATTCTTTAATCACTGTACCTTATTTGACATAAAATAGAACATGCATAATTTGACCTACATCAGCCCAGTTAATGCATACCCCTTAAATACACAGAGAAAGAAGGTCTTTCTCTAGGCCTGAGAAGTGGGGGACGTTGTGTGCCCCCACTCCTTCTCTCTTAGCATCTTTGCTGAGCTTTCCAATAAGCACTGTCCTCCTCCCTTTGGTCTTCTTTCCCCTTTACACAATTTTGCAGGCCCTCTGAGTTGCATGACCTTTGCCCACTGCTGTGCCTGGGAGAAAATTTCTTTTCTTTTTTTTTTTTTTGCGGTACTGAGGATTGAACCCAGGGACTTTCTACCTCCGAGCTACATCCCTAGCCCCATTTTTTATTCTTTATTTTGAAACAGGGTCTCACTAAGTTGTAGAGGGCCTCACTAAGTAGCTGAGGCTGGCCATGAACCTGTGATCTTCCTGTCTCAGCCTCCCAAATACTGGGATTACAAGAGTGCGACACCATGCCTGGCTCTGGGAGAAAATTTCTATCATATTTTCTCCTTTTCTTTATTAGGAAAATATTTCTTAACCTAGTGTCAAACTCCAACCCAGCTCGGCTTCTCTGGGCTAAGTGACTGTTGAGTTGGCTCACTGACCAGTGGCTCCCCACCTCCCAGGCCTCTCCAAGTTACTGGGAATCAAGTGCCATGAGGATTTACTTAAAGGAAAGATTAGTTCCCATGGGGAGATCTGACACTAAATTATTCTCGTTAATATAGAATCTAACACAAGTCCTACATCGACTTGGTCATGCATACTTTTTACATGTGACTATTCCTGTGAAATTAGCATGTTTATGGTCCAATATTGATTGACCCTGTAGTCATTAAACAGTTCTGTCATTATCAGATAACAAGGAGAAGTATTTAGACTACAGATTAAACATCATCAAAACCTCAAAATCGATCTGAATACACATACTTGTGGTCTCTCTTAAGGTCCCCCCCAAAAAAATAGAGCTAGGCATGGTGGTGCACACCAGTAATCCCAGTATTTGGGAGGCTGAGAAAGGAGGATTGCAGGTTCAAGGCCAGCCTCAGCAATTTAGCGAGATCCTGTTTCAAAATAAAAAAAATAAAAAAGGACTGGGGGTATAGCTCAGAGGTAGAATGCCCCTGGGTTCAATCCCCAGTAGTAAAAGTACTAAAATATTGTTATAACAGAAGTAGGAAAAGTAGATTTGGTTATTTGAAATCGAATATTTTGGGCTCTTTCCTCATTCCACCACTGAAGCATGCCATCACTGTTTTCCCATAAAACTTGGCGTTTGTCAACTAGTTAATTAAAGGGATTGAACTTTGGGGAAGAAAGTAAAGAATGGAACTCAATACTTAAGTCGGGATTTAGACCTTCCTAAAAATGAGCATCTTTTGAACTAGTTTCAAGAGAGAAATGGTGGCCGTGGGTGGTGGCGCATGCTTGTAATCCCAGTACTTTGGGAGGCGGAGACTGGAGGATCCGGGTT
>PVJS01015204.1:0-39231 GCA_004027185.1 Glis glis
AGAGAGAGAGAGAGAGAGAGAGAGAGCTGAGGCTGGCTGCGAACCCGGATCCTCCGGTCTCTGCCTCCCAAAGTACTGGTATTACAAGCGTGTGCCACCACGCCCGGCGTTTTATTCATTCATCTTATGATAGACACCTAGGCTGGTTCCATAACTTGGCTATTGTGAACGGTGCTGCTATAAACATGGGTATGCATGTATCACTATAGTATTCTGACTTTAATTCTGTTGGAAAGATACTGAGGAGTGGCATAGCTGGGTCAGATGGTGGTTTCATTCCTAGTCTTTTGAGGAACCTCCATACTGATCCCCATACTGGCTATAATTTACATAACTTACAATCCCACCAACAGAGTGTAAGTGTTCCTTTTTCCCCACATCCTGACTAGCATTTATTATTTATATTTTTGTTGATGGCCATTCTAACTGGATTCAGATGAAATCTCAGTGTAGTTTTGATTGGCATTTCCCTGCTTGCTAGGAATGGTCAGCATTTTTCATATACTTCTTGGCTATTTGTATTTCTTCTTTTGAAAAATAGCCATTTAGTTTAATTGTCAATTTATTGATTGGGTTATTTGGGTTTTTGGAGTGTTTACATTTTTTGAACTAAGGAAAGAAATGGGACATCTTGAAAATTAGGAGAGAGACCAGTAGAGTAGAAGATGGGGGAGGGGGAGCGAGAGGGGGAGGAAAGTATATGGCTCTCTTCACTCATTTCACCCCAATTCTGACCCTGCCAGGTCCTGTTTTATTTAAAGCTTTGATATTTTGTTTATTATGAATATTTTCACATTAAGTTTTGTTCCCAAGGCAGGTGCCCTATCCAGAGACCGCCAGTGTCTGGGCCTGAGGCAACCTTACCAGCAAAGTGTCAGATACAGGATAGATCACTCATAAGGAGCTGCAGGCAAGATACCTGTCCCTGCTTATGACTAATGGGCGCATCACTTGGACAGAATTCCTTCCCACTGAGTCCTGGAGCCATGTAGAAATGGCAGTTAAGGAAATTATTTATGGACTTAAAGTTTTTAATAACACAAGTTCTCATGATAATAACTTGAGGCATTTAAAGATTAATCACTTAGGGATCTGTGTATTGTGTGGCAGTTATTATCATAAAATCAGCTGTTCAAGCACCAAGCACTTGATGGATGAATTGGCTTGTCAACTAATGTGGAAAAAAACATAATGGACCTTGACACTGACCACAAGCTTAACATGAGCCATTGTTGGGGGCTGGGGGTGACTGTCAGAAACACAAATGGAATCTTGGGCTGCACTCATGGGCTGGTGGTATTCAGGGGCTGTGAGCCTCATTCCATGGAAAACCACGCTCAGAAGTTTATACTCTGACCTCTCTATAGGGAAGGCTCAAGATCATTCTTTGAGGCAAAAAGGATGCTTTTTAAGGGCTGGATTGTGCCCCCCCAAACATGTTGAAGTCGTAACCCCCAGTACCTGTCAATGTGACCTTATTCACAGATTATCAAGTTAAGATGAGGTCATTTGTACCCAAAATTACTGGAACCCACCCTGGCACAAAGGGGGCATTTATACATGGGGATGGTCACACAGGGGGAGAGCAACACCTGAAGATGAAGGCGGAGATTAGAACAATCTACAAGCCAAGAAACACAAAAGATTACCAGAAAACTATCAAAAGCTAAGAAACATACATGAAACAGATTAACCCTTACAGATCTCAGAAGGAAACAACCCTGTTGACATGTTTATTTTGGATCTGACACAGTGCTTCAGAGAACAGTTGGCCCAGGAGCACCTACTTGTGCCTAAAAGAAGCAGGAACAAACCATCTACCCAGACTTATAGACAAAACCATCCCTGTGACTACCACAGGGCCTGGCACATAGGAGGTATGTGGTGACTGTTCATTTAAGAAAGAAATGGATTTCAGAGCAATCCACTACTTTTAAGGGAAAAAAAGGAGAAATTAAACACCAAAACCCCTTCCTTCAACTTCTCCCTATACCAAGCATGAACCATTTCATCCTGATTGTCTCGGTCAATATTCTCACTGCTAAAATCCAAGACAACTAACCACACAACTTAGAAGAAGAAAGATTTATTTGCTCACAGTTTTTGGAGGTTTTGAATTTCAGTCCATGTCAGGCAGGGTCCATGGAACTCAAGACATGGTGATGGGAAGCAGAGAGGGAGAGGGCTAGACTCCGTTCTCACACTGTGGAGGCCAGAAGCAGACAGCAAGCAAGGAAATTCAAAGACAAAAGCACAGTCCCTAAAGCCACACCCCCAGGGACCCACCTTCTCCAGTCATACTCCCACTGGCATAGGTTACCACCCAGTAAATCCATTACAATGGATTTATCCACTGATGAGATTACAACCTTCATGACTTAATCACATCAACTCTGAACATTAATACATGAGCTCTTCAGGGGATATTCTATATCTAACCAGAACATTGACTCTATTTGAGGGGAATGGGCCCTTGCCACCAACTTGCTCTGAGACCTTAAGCAAATATCGTTGCCTACATACACCTTAGTTTCCTCTACAATTTGTAGTGAATCTACAAATTGCAGTGAATGAATTACATTGTGGATCTTGAAGCTTTTCAGTAGTGGACCATAACTTCACTCATTCATTCCACAAATGTTTATTGTGCCAGGTACCATTCAATGCCAGGTACCATTCCAGACACTGAGAATACAGCAGTACCAATATTTAAAAAGTCCCTGCAGTCATGGAATTTGTATTTTAGGGGTGCCTGAGAGGGACAAAAACCAACCAGATTAAAAGTTTTAGAAAGAAATAAAGTGCCCATGAAGAAAATGAAGCAAGGTAAGAGATTGAGAGTGTCAGGTGACAGGTATAGGATGACCACTGTATTTTATTGATGGTGCTAAGGAAAATCCACTCTGAGGAGGGGATCTTTTGAGCAAGAAATGTAAAGGTGGGAAAGAAGGCAAAAGGAATGAGCATGCACAGGTTCCGTGGAGTTAGTACTACGGGTACTAACTACGGGTACTTAACTAAGGCTTCAAGAGGGTGCACAGTGGCAGACTATTGAAAATGGTCCAAATTTTTCAGATGCATGAGGAAGCTTTGTTTAAGCCTCACCCCCCTTTTTGTCAGAAAATCTTTCATCATGAAGCCACCTTATAATGTAGCTTCTAAACTAGATGCTTCACTCCAGTTCTATTGCAGTTCCATATTGTGCTAAGCCTAATGGAGTGACTGCTAACCAAAGCAGGTCACAGGAAAAGAGTCGTAATAGAGGAGTATACATTGTTCATGGTCTAGCGCCTAATTAGGGGTTTTTAAAAAGTCCTTATTAAAAACTCTCCAATGATTGGGGGGTCATTCAGATTGTATTTGATCCATGTTTACATGTCAAAAGCCTCGGGAGGAAGTGGCTTCTAAAGTCCATTGGTTTCGCCTGTCACACAGCTCTCTGATCACCTTTCCTCTCTCCACGGGCATCACTACTGCTCCAGGCTGGACAGCCACCAGCTCTCAGCCCTGTCCTCACTTACGTTCCCTTCCAGCTTGTCCTCCATACTATAACCAGGATGTCAGGACTGCAATGAACACTGTGCCATGTTACTGCTCTCCTTAAGACCCTGCAGCTCCCAAGGGTGGTGTTACATGGCTGTACATGTTTGTCAAAATCCATAGTACTGAACACAGAGTCAGTCTTATCATTTGTCACTCATACCTCAATAAACCTGAATCTTTAAAAAATCTCTAAAGATAAGCATTGCTCTCAAGATAAAATTCAAACTGTTCACAGGTAGTAGTATTATGTAAGCGTGAGGTGTTTATTCTCAGCCTAGGTTCAAAGCCCAATCTCACAACATCACATTAAATGAGTAACCTTGGCTGTCATGGTTCGATAGAGAATGCCCCCTGAAGAGCTCATGTATTAAGCTCAGGGTTGACATGTAATGGATTTATCTGGGTTATGGCCAGGGCCAGTAGGGTGTGGCTGGAGAGGGGTGGATCCCTGTGTGTGGCCTTGGGGATTATATATGGTTCCTCCTGTCCTTGCTGGAGCTGCTCGCTCTCTCTCGCTTGCTTCTCTCTCTCTCTCTCTCTCTCTCTCTCTCTCTCTCTTTCTCTCTCTGCTTTCTACCTCCATGATTTGAGAGTGAAGCCTTGTGCTTTCTCTCTCTCAGCTTCCTGCTGCCATACTCTTGAGATCCAAAGACACCAGCCTCACATGGACTGAACCCTGAATCTACAAAAAACTGTGAGCAAATAAATCTTCCATCTGCTAAGTTGCATGGTCAGGTCTTTTAGATTATATCAGTGAGAACGCTGACTAAGACATTGGCCAAGTCACTTAAATTCTCGATACTCATTCTCTTCATTTGTAAACACAAGATAATAATAATATCTGCTTCTTAGAGCTGTCATAAAGATTCAATGAGTTAATACCTATAAAGCACTTAGATTCTGGTGTTTAGTACGTTCTCATTAAATGTACAGTATTACTAATGAATCTTATAATATTCTTCATGATTGTTCTCTTTTATTTTGCTAGTTTGTATTAGCTGCTCCACAACAAAGTACCACATACCGGGCAGCTTAAATGATAGAAGGGTTCCATCTCACAGTCTTGAGACTAGGAGTCTGAGGTCAAGCTGTCAAGAGGCTTGGATTCTTCGGGGGCTTCTGTGGTCTGCTGGCAGTCTTTGGCATCCTTGGCTTGTAGAAGCATCATTGCAGTCTCTGCCTTCATCTTCATGTGGTGTCTTCCCTGTTTCAGTGTCTGCCTCCAGATTTCCCCCTTTGGGTTAGGACATGAGTCATATTGATTTAGAGGTCCACCCAACTCTACTATGACCTCATCTTAACTTATCTACAACACTTTTCCCCAAAAAGGTCACATTCTGAGATCCTGGGAGTTAGGACTTCAACATATATATTTTGGGCAGGAAGACATAACTCAACAGGTAAAAGACTTCAGCATGTTTCTCATCATCCGTGTCCATAATATATCTTCTAGCAATCTCCTATACCCACAAAATTATAGGCAAAGCAACTCCTACTTGTCTCTTGGTTTCAGTTAGATCTTACTTTCTCTGAGAAGTCTGCCCTAATGTTTTGCCACCTGGCCATTTTAGATCAGGTCCCATTCTCGTGTTCTCCGTGTGTCTCACATACTTACAGTTTTCGCTACATGCATCCCCAGGGTCCCACGTACTGACAGCTCTCTCTGCATTTATCATTTATACCATCCCTGCCTGGCTATGACCTTTCTCTCCTGTAGCCAGCACTACTTAATATTGTGCTCCAGAACCCAGATGGATCCTAACTAAATATCTGTTGAATGAATGAATGTTAATGTCCTTTCCCGTATTCTATATATCACCCACTTTCTGGTCCTATGGATGAATATTAGGAGAAAGTTGTAAAAATTAGAGAATAAAAGTTTTTAGGTAATAAGTTGAAGTTCAGACTGAAGACTGGAAAGCATGCCAAATACTTCACATAAAATACATTTAACACATGGAATTGACTGAACATTGTTGGAAGGTTATAGAGACAAAAGAAAATGTAGAGAAAACCCAGATATAAATAACAAAATGAAACAGCTACCGCCCACAGGACTGAGACAGAATAGAAATGGAAAGGTGATGAGAAAGTAGCTCAGAGGAGGCTCCTATACTTGGTTGATGCTTAGATCTCAGAAAAAGGAGGGACCACGTGGTTGGAGCTCTGACTTCTGAGTTGGAGAACATCCACAGCTTATCCTGGGGGTGCTGAAAGGAGTTGCCCAAGGGGAACATCAAGATACCCAAAATCACACAGCAGAGATATGAAGTGGAGATATGAGCTGAGAGGCAATCAGTACATAACCAGCACAAGAAAAATCCCTGATATAAAGGCATAGAGAAGCCGGACATGGTGGTAGATGCCTGTAATCCCAGTACTTGAGAGACTGAGACAGGTGGATCACAGGTTTGATGCCAGCCTCAGCAATTTAGCAAGGCTCTCAGCAACTTAGCGAGACCCTGTTTCCAAATAAGAAATAAAATAGGACTGGGGGTTTAGCAGGGAGATAGAATGCTCCGGGGTTCAATCCCCAGCACCATGCACATAATAAAATAAAATAAAATAAAATAAAATAAAATAAAATAAAATAAAATAAAATAAAATAAAATAAATAAAATATATAGGCATAGAGATGTCACACAACTAGGAAAGAGTCCTGCAGATGGGTTTCTAACCCTGGCCCTGTCACAGGTTGACTACGTCCTGGGGCAAACATCTTTCCTCTTCTGAGACTCAGATTCCCTGTCCAAGGCAGGGAGAAGACCAGGAGGATCTGGGGACCTTGCCTTGTGTACACTGGGATTTGACAGGAGAAGCAGCAGGGAGCTGCCAGGGACTTCAGAATGCTGCTGTCACTCTAGAGGACCCTATCTCTGGCTTCAGCCAGCAAGTGAATAGAACATTTCCTGTTTCTGGTTCTGTGGCGACTGTTTACATGCTCCAATAGAGACAGAGGAAGGAAGCCAGGGCTGTATTTCTCCAACGTAGTGACTCTCTTGTCCAAACTGATTTCAAAATGAGCCACTAAGGAGAACGTTTCACTGTGAACTTTGAGCAGAAAATGGACAAGTAACCGAAATGGCAGCAGTGAGAGGAAGGGTTGAGAGGAAGGAGGAGCAAGGCAGGAGGGAAGTGGAAAGAAGCTGTGACTTGTTCACATGCAGGGTCTAAAGCTGCTGTGCACCTGATCCTCAGCAGCAATATTTTCTCCGGGTCTCTTTTTCTAGCATTGCTGCTCTGCCTCCCATGACCCTGTTGGGAATTTAATCATGATGTAGGGACGCTTGGTTCAAGTCAGCTCAGCCATGCACTAGCTGAGAGGCCTAAAGCAGAGTGTTTATTTTTGCCTCCTGCAGCCTCAGTTTCCTCATCCACAATTATGCCTACCTCTCAAGATCATGAAGGCTAAATGAGCTAATACATGCAAAAATGTTCTTTTGACCTGGATGCTATTTACAAAAGTACAGTTATTTTTTGAGCATGCATAAATCATTAAAATGCATTGATAAAAATACTTTTATTTGTATATATTTCAATAAAATAGTTACAAAAAAGGTGAAGTGTGATTTAAGTTTATTTCAACCTATCTACTAATGGCGATATCATGTGCTAAGACATGACCTACTTAGATACAAAACCAATAGTGTGAGTAAATAATATAAAAGGGAACTAAGTACTCCCTGTTGATGTACATAAATAAAATTCTGTAGATATATCCTTTATTTGGATTCTAATTTTGCAAAAGGAAAGTATGCTTATTGGAAGAAATTGGAAGGCTATCGGAAAACATAAAGAAAATAAATTTAAAATAACCATAATATTAGCCTACACACACAAAATAAAAGTGATCTGTGAATTATAAGTACTTATCAAATATAAGGTACTTGATGATGAAAATCTTATTCCTCTATTCTTTTCCTCTCCTTTTACTTCTTAATATATTCAGAGGTTGAATATTCTTATATGTCATATAGAGGGAGCAACTCCAGGGCCTGCAGAAGGCAGGAATGAATGAAGCATAAATAAATGCAATGGCAGATGAGTCATTGCAAGTGCAATGACAAATAGCAGCTGGTCACTTAGCCTGAAAGCCAGGGGACTTTAGGGAGTGGTGGAGACTGTAGCAAACTCAAGACCATGTGCTCTAAAGAAGCAGGCTCTACTCGGCTCTTAACTCATTCTTTTCATATTTCCAGTGTGGCTGGGTGATTGGTATTTTTAGAGTAACTTGGCACCTGAAATTTTATGTGAAAGTCCCCAATTTGTGTGTGTGTGTGTGTGTGTGTGTGTGTGTGTGTGTGTGTGTATGTGTTACTGGGAATTGAACCCAGGGGCATTCTATCTCCAAGCTACACCCCCAGCCTTATTTTATTTTGAAATAGGGTCTTCCTAGGTTGATGAGAGTCTCACTATTTGCTGAGGCTGTCTTTGAACCTGCAATCCTCCTGTCTCAGTCTCCTAAGTACTGGGATTATAAGTGTGCACCTCCACGCCCAGCTCTGAAAGTACCCAATTTTTAAATGTGAGAGTCTAATTCATTTTCTAAACTCTTCAGGCCAAATCAAAGACATCTATAGGCCAGATGAGGTCTGTGGATGAGAATTTACAACCCCTGCTACAAGCAAAAGAGGTGGAGAGAGTTCACGGAAGGTCTTGGGGAAGTAGCAGGAACAGATTTGCAGTTCAGAAAATTCCTGAGGCAGCTGGCATGAAGGAGGACTGGAGTGGGGAGAGGCTAGAGGTGGTACAGATGGAACATTCCAAGTGAGTGCTGATGAGCACCTCAGCTGGAGCAGGGCACAGGACATTGGCAAAGGCACGGGGTGCTGGAGAGCGGTTGCAGGGGCTCCAGGAACCCGAGAGGGGTGCCTACGTTGCAGTTTTGCCTGGAGCCCTGAGGACCCACTGTTCAGATTTGAGGAAGGAAGGACCTTGTTTGACAAAAGAGAAGGAACTGTTTGGTATTGGAAACGCCTCCTCCCAAAATAGCAAAGAGACTATAAACACGCCACAAACTAGAGGACTCACAGGCAAAGCCTTGAAGGTAGTAGCTAGGAGGGAAGGGAAGCAGCCCAAGCCAGAGGTCAGTGGAAGGGAAGGGACCAAATGTGAAGTCAAGTCCTGCACCTTGAAGGGACTGGAGTTGCGTAGTCTGAGGAAGAAGACCCACAAGGAAAATGCGAGCTTGCTTGCTTGCTTGCAATAATTATTTATTGAGTATCGACATATTTAGGAGTTCAGCAGGCACTAGACTTGGAGGATATGGTGATAAGCAAAAGCAAATAAAATCTATGTTGTCCCCTGCCCCGAGGAAACTTTTTGGAAAAAATATTAATGAAATAACCTCACAAGTTAAAGCAAAGATGCACAGCTGAGATAAATGGTGGAAGGAGAGGGACTCAGCGCTCTGAAAGTATGTCCCGGAGGGTGGAGACCTACACTTCCAGAGGAAACGATGATTAAGCTCAGAACCAAGAGATGAGTAAGCATGACTGGGGTAAATCTGGGTGGTGGTGGGGGGGGGTATAAGCATGTGCAAGTACCTGACTCACAGGAAAGACTGAGAAGGCCTTCGTGGCGGGCGCCTGCCATGAGGGGCACACGAGGTTAGCTAAGGCCCTAAGGTCCATCAGATGGAGGAGGAGGAGGTTCATTTTGTGCTCTCTGCAAACGCATCCATTACAGGTGCCGCAGACACATTTTTCTAAGAGAATTATGGTGTAGGTATGTGGAATTTGTTTGTCTTTGATTCATTAAAACTACTAAGCATTGTTGGGCGTGGTGGTGCACGCCTGTAATCCCAGTACTTGGGAGGTTGAGACAGGAGGATCGCAGGTTCCAGGCCAGCCTCAGCAACTTAGCGAGACTCTGTTTCAAAAATAAAAAATAAAATAGGGCTGGGGGTGTAGCTTGAAGGTATAGAATGCCCCGGGTTCAGCCTCCAAAACCCCCCTCAAAAAAACTAAGCAGCATTTATTTCGTTTCATTTTGTGCTAGACCCTGATCTAAGTATTGACTCATGAATCCACACAGTTTTCTAGAGAGGTTAAGCTTCTTTCTTACCTATCACTACCTAACAAACAAACTGAAATATAAAACAACTATTATTTTATTTTTTGTACTTTTATTGGTACATTATAGTCTCACATCATAATGTAGTTCATAGTGATAGTGACACACATGCACACAGCACTTGATGAGATTTCCCCTCAGCTCCTTCCCCACCCCGCTTCCCCATACACAATACTGAGATTGGCATTGGTATTCTCACATATGTACATAATATCAATGGAAGTGTTTCCTTTATTAATTCTCCCTATCCCCTCACCCACCCTCCCCGGACTACCTCCCTCACTCCACTGGGGTTGCTCCTCCATTATCTAAAGTCCCTCTTGTATCCTGATTACTCCCTAGATTTCACGTATGAGAGAAAACATATGACTCTTCACTTTCTAACCCAATCAAGAAATGGGCAATTGAACTAAATAGACACTTCACAAAAGAAGAAGTACAAATGGCCAATACATATATGAAAAAATGTTCAACATCATTAGCAATCAGGGAGATGCAAATCAAAACTACACTGAGATTTCATCTAACCTCAATCAGAATGGCAATCATCAAGAAGTCAAACAACAATAAATGCTGGTGAGGATGTGGGGAAATAGGAGCTCTTCTACACTGTTGGTGGGATTGCAAATTAGTGCAGTAGCTATGGAGATCAATGTGAAGATTTAGATCCACCATATGATCCAGCTATACCACTCATGGGTATCTTTCCAAAGGGACTGAAATCAGAATATTATAATAACACATGCATATACATGTTTATAGAAGCACAATTCATAATAGCAAATTATGGAACCAATCTAGGTGTCCACCAACAGATGAGTGGATTACAAAATTATAGGATATACACACAATGGAATTCTACTCAGCAGTAAAGAACAAAATTATATAATTTGCAGTAAAATGGATGGACCTGGAGAACATGTGTTAAGTGAGATTAGCCAGTCACAGAAAACAATTATCATTTTACTATTTTCTCTCTTGGTTCAGGAAGGGGCTTAGCTGGGTAAGTTTTGCTTGGGGCTTCTTATGTGTTTCTAGCCAGATGGTGGCCTGGGAATAAAATCATCTGAAGGCTGGGGTTGGAATAGGTGGGAAGGTTTCTCTGCATGAGTCTGCTTACCACGTGCCCCATCTGGGCTTCCTGTTAGCCCGGAGGTTCTGGGTAGTGTACTACTTACATGGTGGAGTTCCTCCCCCAAAGCAAACAGCTCAGTAGAGACCGGCAGATGCTGCCAGTCCTCTAAAAGACTGGCCCCAGAACTATCAGTGTCACTTCTACTGTGTTTATTGGTCACAGCAGTTATAAGCGAGACCAGATTCAAGGAGATGGAATACTACACTCTGCCTCTTGTTGTGGCAATAGCATGTGTATGCAGGAAGGAGGGAATCGATGATGGCCGTCTTGGAGGTAAGTCTCTACAGCGATCACAATTACCATCCCCATTTTATAGATGAATGGAGCAAGATTAAAAGACAGAACTTGCCCAGGTCACCGAGTCTGCAGCAAGAGGTAGAACTGAGATGCAAACCCAGATCTACCTGACTCCAAAACATCCTGAGTTGAGCTATTTTGACATGCCTCTTGCAGAATAGGATGGAGCAGTGGGATAAATCCTGGGGTGAGGGTCCCAGTTCTGACCCCAGCATTGCTTTCAACCTGCAGTGTGACACTGATAAGGCCCTCAGCTCCTCACTGTGCAGGCAGGGTTGGGCCCTTGATCTTGCACGCCACTGGACTCTAGAATCCTAGAGTCCTGAGGTCTGTGCTGCACCTCTGGGATCCTTGGCCACTCACTGGCTGCCTCGCCCACTTAGTGTATCAGCCTGTCAGCTCCCTGCAAGAGGAGACTCGGCTCTTCCTCTTCCTCCTTCCTCTTAGTAATGTTCTGCTTTCTCTCCTGGTTGCTCTTTTTATCCAGCCTCTCTTCCACTTTTTGGTGAGCAGCAAGAAGTGCTGCTCACATCTCTCCTCTTCAACAGGCTCCCTTGAGTAGCTGGTTTCCTTCTTGAATCCAAATTTTATGAAGGCTGAAATCAATATATTTTGATGTGAGATGGGGCACATCAGGCTTTGCTGCACTTTGCAAATAATCAGTAGATAGGAGAGCGCATTCAATGAGCGAGCATCTGCGTAAGTGAATTCACGCTCTCTTTTGTGCAAACTGCTCTGAACTGCAAACTATTGAAGAGAGGAACTGTGTGTGTGACAGGCTCACCGTTGTATCAACAGTGTGTTAAAAAGTGACTGACCTAGAGCAGGTGATAAAACCATTATATTTTTGGCTGAATCTGTAAAATTCATCCAAATCACTGCCATTCAATTCTTTAAAATTCCATTTTCCAGTTCAGTCCACCCATGAAAACATGGGAGCACAATTTTCCACTTTTGTCCATTCCAATTAATAATATTTTTTTTCTTTATTGGTTTCCATGAGTTTAATATTTTTCCCCAGGAAGATTCTCTTTTCTGTTCTACTTAAGCCACTGAAATTTAAACTCGCCCTTTGGCCTATTCCTCTCCTTTTCTGGCTTAAAAAAAAAGTAAGAATAAAAATCCATAAAAGATATTGAGAGTCAGAAGCCCTAGGTTCTAGACTCAGTCTTTCCAATATTCCTATGGTATTTCCCAAATTTCTTCTTCACTGTGGGATGTCCCCCCTGTAAGACAGAGTTGGATTATCAGAGGCTTTTTTTTTAGCAATGGAATATTTGCACAAATACAACTGTAAGCAGAAGCTGGGTGCAGAAAGCAGCTGGAAGTGGGGCAGCCCTGGTCTGGATGGGGACTCCAGACCTTCCGCCACCATCTTGCTGTCTAGTGCCATCTCTGAGGCCCCTTTGCTAAAGTGGGGCTCTGCCAATTGAGGTGATCCTGTAGGGCACTCCAACTCTGAGACAGAATGATTTATAGCTCTATTAATCTACCGGGCTGTCAAAAACAGCCACATCAGCAGACACACAAAGAGATAAAGCATTCACCCTCTGAACAGAAAACAGGCCCCAGCAACTGCTCTGGCAAGCCAGTCTTTTCTCTAATAGCTTCCTCATTTGTTCAAGTTTTTGCCATCTTTATTCTCATTTCCTGGTTTCTTCTCAAATTCTTCCTCTTCCTCCTCCAAAGGGGTTACTAAAAATCCAACCATTTCTACTTTTAGCTCTTTGCTGTTCTCTCTGTTGCACATTTCCTCCCACCCCCACCCCCACCCCTAGACTCCCAGGTGCAGATTAATTGCTGAGTTTATTAACATTTGTATAAATCATATCTCAATCTCTCCACCAAATATATATATATATATGGGGGAGCCAAATGAAAGGACTCTTTTGGCCATGACAGTATAGTCTTGAATTCCATGGAGCATTGACTTTTATTGAATTTCACTTTTTAGTAGTACTCACAGTAAAAATTCAAACAGAACAGGTGAGTACTGCACAAAAAGCTAAAATAATATAAATAATATGGGCCAGCTTGCCCCAGCCATCCCAGTTCCATCCCAGTTCCAAGTCCCCCGTTCCTTCTGTTAGACATATGCTCTTAACTACTTTGGAATATCTTTCCAAAATATGTGGGAAAATAGAAACATGTTATTGATTCAAAAAGGTAATAGCATACTAAGTTTTGTTTAAAACTTTTTCACTTAATATCTGGTAGATGATTATAAATTAGCACACATGTCTATCTCATTTTTTTGAATAATAAAATTCCACTGTACATTTATACTAAATTATCAAATATATGCACACATGTCCCTGTCGATGCACATTTAGATTGGGTAAACTGCCACACAGAAATGGTTTGTTTACACAAAGGGAGACATGCTGCTTACACTTCTACAATTTTATTTTTCACTTCATGATACATTTTGAATATTGCTTCATGTTAGCTAATACAGAGCTACTTTGGGGTTTTTTTTAATAAAGGACTTCGTTTTTTTAGAGCCATTTTAGGTTCACAGTGAAGCTGAGTGGGAAGTAGAGTGCTTCCCATACACCCCCTGCCCTCACACAGGAACAGCCTCCCCCACTATCAACACTCCCCACAAAGAGTGGCCCATTCTTTACGGTGGATGAACCTATATTGATACGTTAATCACCCAAAGTCTATAGTTTACATTAGGGTTTTTTCTTGGTGTTGTACATCCTAAGGTTTTAGACAAATGTATAATGACCTGAATCTACCATATGGCATTCACATCCCCTTCTGTGCTCCACTTACTCATTTCTCCTTCTCCCCAGCTCGTGGCAACCGCTGGTCCAATATTTCCATAATTTTACCTTTTTCAGAATGTCATATAGCTATTTCTGTCTGGCACTGAATAGAATACCATTGTCTGAATGGATCACAGTTTATTTATCCATTCTCCTACCGAAGGTCATCTTGGTTGCTTCCCAGTTTTGGCAACTGTTATCTGTGTTAATAGTTCATAGTGTGTCAATACATTAATTTATTCAGCCATTCTCCATTGATAAACATTTAGTTATTCCCAGGGTTTTTTATCATTATGCCAAACAATACTGCAACAAACATTCTTTACACATACCCTTCATGTATGTGTGCATACATCTGCAAGAAAAAAGTTCTAGCAGTGAAATTGCTGAGCCAAAGAGTATGCGCATTCTGCATTTTAACATTACACTAACTAAAGGCCTACTGGCATCTGGTTCCAATCCTGAGTTTGTGTAAGGCATTAAATTTTGCCAGCATGGTAGCTATAAAAAGGTTTCTTGTTGTTTCTGGATGTTGCATGTTGATTCACTCACATCTTTTCATCCCTCGTTGCCTGGATGACCCCTCCATACGCTTCCGCAGCCTGCCGTGCCTCCGTTCCCCTGAACCATCCTGAATGCTCCCCTTATCTGAGATTCATCCTGTATTTACTTGCAGAAATAATCACAATCCCCTAGAGGAAGACAGCCTTTCTCTGGCTTGCAGCCCTGAAGCTACACACACATTTGTTCATTTGCTTCTTACCACCAGTCTGGTAGAAGGTAGGAGAGGAGTGAAACTCTGCTTTATAAATGAGGAAACAAAGACCTGGCACACGGCGCAGACCCACGGGAGCAGCGCCACGTCACTCCCCTTGCCAAATTCGCTTCTTTCCTCAGCCGCTCCTTTGGCACAGGGCTCCTGAACACAGCTCTCTGAAACAGCCTCCTTTATCTTGCAGTCGACTTTTTTCCCAATTGCAGCTTTCCACGGCATGTTCCGCCTCCTTCCACGATTTCTCTTAAGCCCCACTTCTCATTTCGTCATTCAGGGGCTTTCAAAATACACAGCCCACCTCCCTCGGACTGTTCCCCTCCTCCCACACCCAGTGCCACAGCTCTCCTGGAATACTTGCTCTAACCAAGAAAGGTGGGAAGTTTCCCACCCGTTACTCCTCAGCTCACACTGTTTTCCAGGGGTTTCCCTCCTTCCATGCCTATCAAAACCCCGCGCAGCCAAGTCCAGCTCAATGGCCACCAACCGAATGACAATTTTATAATGTATTTTTGTCTTCCCTGATCCAGCTAATAAAATTAGCCCCCTGTTAAGTGCAGATCCTTCCTTTTCAGACTTCTTTCTTACATACTCTGTCATGTCATCATAATGATCCTTCTTATTGGTGCCATGTTGCCATATTTTTATTTGGTACTGGGAATTAGGGGCATTCTACCTCTGAGTTCCACCCAAGCCCTTTTTATTTTTTATTTTGAAACAGGGTCTTGTTAAGTTGCTGAGGCTGGCTTTGAACACGTGATCCTCCTGCCTCAGCCTCCCAAGAACTGGGTTTACAAGGCATGTGACACCACAACCAGCTTACCATAAATTTTTGATAAGCAGTGCTAGATGGAACTGCTAACTATCCCCCCTAGAACTTACAGCAGGATCTGGAAGTAGTGCCTGAGTTGAACCCCAAACTCTTGTACATGTTTCTTTTAACAAAATAAAAATGAAATAATCATTTGTCACATGAAAGAAAAAGTGAGGACAACTTCTTGAGTCAGTGCACTTAGGTCTGTTTCATTCTTTTAATAGCTACACATCACAATCCAGTGTATGGGTTTCTTCTTGTTTGTTTAACCATTCTCCCTTTCTGAATAACTTTTTAAAAATCTTTCGTTGTTACAAGCAAAACTGAAACAATAGCTTTACATATATGTCTGGCATTTAAGGAACAACTTTTAGCAATAGAATTTCTAGGCAAAAGACTGTACATATTTTACATGTTAATAAATTCTGTCAAATCGCTCTCCAAACAACCATGTCTATTTATTTTCTTTTAAAAACCTCCTTAGTCTCATGGCTGGAGACTGCTTCTTATCTGATGCTTATCTGCTCTTCTTGGAAGCCTTCCCTATGCCTCCTCCCCAGGGTTCATGTGAGAAGGTGGGGTACTAAATTGGCCCCTTGATCACTTAAACAACCGAGTTTATAGCTCCATCATAGTATTTATACTAAGTGGCAGCCAAGTTTATGTATTAATCACCACTACTAACCTGTGAGCTTTGCAAAGGCAAAGACCTAACTCCTATTCATTTCTTTATATTCCTTAGCCCCTCACAAAGTAGTTTAAGAATATCTAGGTGAATGGAGTGTGTGTGTGTGTGTGTGTGTGTGTGTGTGTGTGTGTGTGTGTCCCCATGCCCATGTATGTGTGGCACTTACCTTTTGTATCCTGGACCCTGTGTTGCAGTATTGGGGACACAAAGATGTAAAGTAGTACTAGCAAAGCAACTAGAGGGGTAATAACAGCACAGGATGAGTATACTGGGGGATATAGAAGAGGCATCTAAGTCAGCCTTGCAGTGAGTTAGCAAGTCTTTCTGGAAGATTCTGACTGTCTGGAGGAGGGGGCAGTGCAGGAGCTGAGAAGACATCAGTTGGCCTGCGGAGCATGCTGTGAGTGAGTGCAGACAGGGGCAGGAGCAAAGCCCAGAGGCTCATGGCCAATCCTGCCAAGCTCCAACATCCTCCCTCTCTTTTTAGAAATCATGACCAGGATGCTTGGTGCAAAATCTTAGTCATTTGGCATTTTTTCCTATAAGCGATTGGAAACTGCTGCTTCATGAGACATGAGGCTGGTAAAACTCAGCTATGGGACCCTGTTAACCAGAGCACTTCCCCCTCGGCAGCAAGACATCCCTCCCCCTCTCGGCGCCTGGACTCCTGAGTCTGATTCCTGGGTCAATGGTTCGGAGTGAGGCTTGTGTTCAGCTGGAGCTGGGTTAGAACTCCTTCCCCTCCTTTTATTTACCAGGTAACCTGGGGCATGCTGCTCAATTTCTTTAAACCTCAATTTTTCTCATCTGTAAAATGGGAATAACTCTGCCTACTTCATAAGGCTGTACAGAAATGAGAATAAAACGTAAGATGAGAAATGAGGATAATAGGTACAGTGCCAAGCCTAGTATATATATAATTCACACCTAATAAACAAAAACTATACTTCTTACCTTTCAGTCTCCTTAACAAACACCAATTGACGAGGCTGCACCAGGCACTGATCTTTAGGACTACTTGATTGTACCTTATCACTTTACACACAAGGAAACTGAGGCCCAGAGAGGGCCAGTCATCCAGTAAGTGGGAGGGCTAGGACTGGACTCTTCTTCCTGCAGGCCCAAGGCATGTTCCACTGCCCCACAGTGATCAGACTTAGCTTGGTACCCTGACTGCCTCTCCTTGACCCAGGGACATCCTCCCCTCTGTGCCTCCTGCTGGGAGAGAGGCCAGCCGGTTTCCTTTCCTGAATGTTCTTTTCTTCCTCTGTCCTTCTCTATCATCAATTTCATCCCCCGTGTTTCCCCATCAGCCCTGCTTCCTCCCTCCTCTTCTCCGCGGCAGATACTGCTTGATCCCCACAACTCTTTCACTTCTTCTTTCTTCCAGGGCCCACAAGACACTGTGTATTTCCTGGTCTTGTGCTGCAGCGTGGGGAGGTTTGCACTTGAGGGTTCTTCAGGCCAAGAAGTTGCATGGACGACCTCTTCCTATGGGAAGTTTCCTGAGTGCTACAGCTAACAGAGCTTTCCCCGGCTCCTCTAGTTCTAGTATCAACAACTAATTTAGCACTAACTATGCTCCAGGCCAGTCCTGACCAACCGCTTTATAGATATGAACTCATTTGATCCTCATAGAAACCCCATGAGGTTGTGAGATATGATCAACAATTTACAGATAAAGAAAGCGAGACACAGGAAGATTAAGTAACTCGTTCAGGGTTCTACAGCTAACAATTGGAGGAAACAGTTGGCTCCAGAGGTGCTCCAAAGCTGCTCCCAGGATCGGGCTCTGCCTGGGCACTTGCCTTTGCTTCTCCTCCTCCCTGCCTGGCTTCTCTGGGGACCCCCCCCCCAATGACTTGTACACAAATCCTCGACACAGCTGCTTGAGGATCTAACCAAAGTATCCCCCAAAATCCACCCCAAAGCTTACCACCATAAGCAGTTTGATGTGTACAAAGGATTGTTTCCCTGTTAGATCAATGTATTTCATTTTAAAAAACTATCCTTAGAGAAACTAATATAATTTCCTGATATTTAAGCTGTCCCTGAAAACCTAAGATGATGATGATGATGATGATGATGATGATGACGACGATGACTCTGATACACACCTCTTTAGGAAATATTGTGCTAAGCTCCTTCAATGCATTATTTCATTTGACCATTCCAAGCATCTTCTGAGAGCTGCTGTGTAGGGAAGGCTTCTACCATAATGAAGACTACCCACAGACACAGCACTCCAAATCCATTTATCTTCTAATCATTATGGTATTTTTAGCCTCCATTCTGATACCCAAATGAAACCTCAAATTTGATACAGTCATATCTAGATTCCTCACCCTTTCCTGCCCTACGGCCACACTCAGCCCACCGCTCTCTTCATACCCGTTGGCAATGGCCCCCTTCCTTGGACTCATTCCCCTCACCCCCAGCCAATACAAGCTGTGCTGCTGTGTTCCGCTGTCACATCTCTTGCTTCTCTCCCTTCCTTTCCAAGCCTAATGTTTTAATACATCCTTTCTATCCCCTCAACAATCATCTAAAATATTTGATCGTCATCTTGCATACGAACACTCTGAGGCCCAGAAGGCTAAAGCACATCATGAGAAGCACATAGCTGGTTAGGGGCAGGGACAGGATTGGACCCAGATCCACCAGGCTCCAAAGCCTCTTTCTATCACTGCACTGTGTCCTGTCCACAGCAAGGGGTCCCATTAGCACACATCTGGGGCTGAGATATCGCGAGGTTTCTTAATAAGAAGAAATTATTTTAAGTAACTCAGTACCACCATACTAAATAATAGTGCACTACTTATGAGTTATTTATTCCCTTTTGGATTTTCAGTATTTCCAGATAAATGGAGAAAGTTCCATTTGGTCCTAGAGTACCATTAATATCTCCCTAGCACTTACTCATCTTCCTTTTCAATAAAAAGAGAGCCCACCCCAGGCTCAGAACTTAGGCAGGCAACAAAATCAAGCTACGATTTACTAACATTGTTTTGTTTTCATGGTTACTTGCTATTTATGGCAAATGACGGTGATTTTCCATGTGCAGTAATAGCTGTAATATAAAAATTTAAAAAAATAAGTGTATTTGAGTTTTAAAAGCGAGTCAACAGTCGAGTAAATCATAGTACACCTGCTCCTCAGAATGGTATGATGTGAAAGACAGAACATGATGGGGGAGTTGTTTTGTAGGATATGATGTTTTGCCTGCCAACTCCACAGTGGCTCTTCAGAGCCAGGAACTCCTCTCCTCAACGGCTCTCAGGCCCTTCCTCCCACTCCAAGCTTGTTCACTTTAGAAAGGAAGGCCCTTGAATACCACCAAGCCAAACGCCCAGTTCGTAGATGAAGACTGAGGCTCAAGAAAGAAGGTGACTTGTTAAGTTTACCCAGCACAGGGCAGCTATCCTGAGACGAGGACCTACATCTCCTGATCCTCCATCCATGTTCTCTCCTCTGCACCAAACTGCTTCCATCACATGCAGACATCCCACAGCATACACTCCTTATCACACACTCTCTGTCCCCCCACAGGATCCTCTCCTACTCAGCAAGGGAACCAGCACCGTGCCCTGGGCATCCATTACATCATACATAAAGCCTTAATTTCTCTCTTATGTCCCTGGGAGGGTAATAGTTCTGTGCCACCCTGGGAGAACTGAGAACAGTGACTCAAATAATTTTCTGTAAGGTTTAGTTCTCTTGCAAAATCCGAATTGAGAAAAGCTGTCAGAGTTTAGCCCCTTTGAATTATTAATTCTCTTCAGACCAAGGAGTCCTTTATACGGCCAGCTGAAGTCTCCCCTGCTTTAATTCAGTGCCATCTCCCTTTGTTCCGTGCCCTTGAGATGTGGAGAATTTATTAGCATGTCTCTCATAAAACTCTAGCATGGCAGGAAATTAAATTCATCTGGTCTAATCAGGTCCTCAGAAAGCTTTGCTGGCTGTTCTGCTCTGCTCCACGGTTGCCAAGGTGATTACAAAGTGACTGTTTGATGATTTGTTCTAGGATCTTTCCAGGTATTGATGGTAAGTTTAGACATCAGCAAACTGAAGCATGACTAGAAGAGATCTGTCATGATGGTGGAGGGGGCTGGAGACCCAGGAACACTACACCTGAAGAGGAGAGGACTCCGGGGAACTTCAAGGAATTCTCCCAAAAGCTTAAAGAAGAGAAGACTTGTTTTGAGTGGCCTCAAGGGGGCAGACTTTAGATCCTTGGATTGAAGTTTTAAAAAGATTTCTGTTCAGAACCTAGACAAGGGAGTAATATACACGGTGAAAGAGGCTAGGGCTTACCCACACTAGAGATGGCTCTCTCAGAGTTTAGGGACAAACTCACAAGGAGCTAACTAGACTGTGAGACACTTCATCCAAAAGTGTTGGGGCACCACTGTTGCCCCATCTAGTTTTTTAACTCAATGTTCATGGTAATTTTCAGAATCATTCTTCTTTCTGAGAAATAAACCTTTTTCCTTTCTTCAATTGCTTTTCACAGCAATTCAAAATAAAAATAAATGATTATCCGCATTCACACATATGATATAATGAAAAATATATATTTAGTTAAAATAATAGTATTAACTACCTCTTTTCTAAAGCAGAATGCTAAGCCCTTTACTTGCATTTTATCTCACTTAATGAGATAAGGCTTTACAGCAATATTATTAAAGAGAGACATTTTAAACTAAAGAAATCTACAGAAATGTCTGTAGTCAAGGATCATAAAGATGGAAGGACTCTTGTCTAAGCCAAGACCCACGATAAGATTTACATAAGCCATCCGTCCAGCCATCAGCGCAAGGGCATTCTCCGGCACCTTACTCCTGTTCCAACATTCATTAGGTAAATCAAACTGTGGTTTTTATTCCTGTTTGGCGGACAGGAAATGACAAATTGGTGTCTTAAGGGATTGACAAAATATGTAATTAGATACTATCAATCACCATTAAACAGCCTGCTTTTTCTTACATCAGATAAAGATACATTTAGTCTACTAAAGACTTTCTAGTTCAACTGAAGCATTAACTCTCTAAGGCCACAAGTTCAGTAAGTGGTTCTAGTCAAACTCCTCCGCTGGCAAATGAAATGGCAGTTGTTGGTTGGTGAAAAGTGTGTCAGACCTGGAGGCAGAGCTGGACTCCTAAGATTCCTACCACCTTAGACCAGACATTTCTCATTTCCTTCACTTCAAGTTCCTCTCATGCAAACTGGGAGGAATAAACTATAAAATCTATTCAACTCTTCCCCATTCTCATTTTCTGTAATTCTAGAATTCTAGAGGGTCAGAGAAAAAAATCTTGATGAAAAGACAACATCTTGAAATTCCTACCAACATGAGGAAGAGAAAGAGAAAGAGAGGGGCCTTGAGAACTTTTGTCCACTTGCCAAGGCTAGTGGGCAAAGGTTAGGGACTTCCTAGCAATTTCCCCTTCTTGATTTAGTGTTTGTGGGTTTTAAGAAAGATGTTTCCAAGCTGGGTGTGGTGGGGCAATGCTTGTAATCCCAGTACTTGGGAGGCTGAGACAGGAGGATCGCAGGTTCTCAGCCAGCCTCAGCTCAGGTGAGGCCCTCTGCAACTTAATGAGACACTGTTGCAAAATAAAGAATAAAAAATAGGGCTGGGGGTGTAGCTTGGAGGTAGAATGCCCCTGGGTTCAATCCCCAGTACCACAAAAAACAAAAAGGTGTTTCCTCAAATATTCAAATTTTTAAGTGACTTAAGTATCACTAAGTAAATGACCAATTAATATTTGCCCTTAAAGGGTATTCTGTGTTCCTATTTTTGTTTGGGGAAGGTTAAACACTGTTTATTTATTCCATAGCTTCACAAACAGGAAGGAGGTTTTAAATGGTTTAGTTCCACCATTCAGGGTAGATGTGTATTTAAAGAAAGGTTGCATAACATACACACATACTGCTTCTTCCTAAAATGCATCATACCAGAGCCAATTTTGGAAAACACAAATATGAGCTGGGTATATTTTGAAAATGATGTGAACATAATAGATCCTTAATTGATATTTGTGGCTTTTAAGGGAAATATTTGCTTTTTTGAGGCACCCGTCTTGCAAAAAGACAGTTTCTGCTATTGCAGGAGGTTAAAGGGGACATGCAGATTAAGTTTTGCTTCTGAGTTTTTCTTCTGAAGTAAACACTTTGCTTACTTTTGGCCTGAAGTATTTTATTGTTCTGCTAGGGGTGACTAACAGTATATTCTAAACAACTAAGTGATTTCTATAAACCTCACTGATAGCCCATATGTGTGTGGTGTTTATATGCGCAAAAGCACTTTCACATTTATTATAAGCGCTTGATTCTCACTCACCCGAATGGAAATGACCTTACTCCCCCCTTTAGAGATGGAGGAAATTAGGCTCCCTCTTTGTGATTTGCCTAAGGCAAGTGAACAGGAAAGTTCCAAGCCAGATGAATCTGGAACCTGGGCATTCCGATCCTAGTTGAAGTGCTCTTTCCATAATGCAGTACATTGAAAAGATTTTTTAAACAGATCTTGGAGTTAGGCAGCTTTGAGTTCAAATCCAGTCTTGGCACTGCCTAGGCAAGCGATTTGGCTCTTTGAGCTCCATTTGTGAATAAAGTTAAAAAATAAATACCCCCCATGGGACTGTGGGAAGGATTAAATGCAATAATGCAGAAAAAAAAACACAAAGCAAAATGTTCCATAAATGTTACCCATTGTTATGTTGTTATGTAATCTACAAAGCATGTTTGGTTACACTGCATGAAATCCTTTCAGTTTTTTCAAAGACACCACTAATACATGTGAAATCAAACCCTAAAAGCTGCAGTTTTTTTAACAGTAAAGTCATATGCCACATGCAAAGATAATATTTCATAGACTTTAGTTTCGAGGCTTGATCTGCCTTCTTTTTAAGGGGAGAATTATCTTTTGCTTTCAAAAATATTTCAAATTTGGTCTTCATGCTAACACATTTTTACTAATAAGAACTGTATGAAATTGCCATTTTTAAAGTCAGAGATAGCCAAATGATGACAATCTCATTTGGCACAGCCCAGCAGATGAACAAAACATCCAGCAAAGGAAAGGAATTTTTTAAATATATATTTTTAGTGACAATGGAGTTACTGAAGAAACTGTGTTTGAAAGGCAAATTATCTCATTTTCATTTTCGAAGCATCTCCAGTCCCACAGATGACAAGGGAGTGATGCCAAACTCCCAAGAATTAAACACAAACCGCACAACTCTCCTCTGTCTTGTCCCAAAATACATACGTACATACCTCAGCTCCTAATAAAATCCAGAGGGTAAAATTATCTGTCTCAATGCCTTCGAATTCCCAAGGAGGGCACCAAAAGCACTTGACAGCCAGCGAGCTGCGGAAACCCACAGCTGCTGAAGTCACCTCCTGCCTTCTTGCCAAATGTTTGAAAGGGTGTAGACCGGGGCGGGGGTGCAGAAGGGGCCGTTTATGAGCGTTTAGGCGATGGAGGATGTACCTGGTTGGTCGGGGACACCCGTGTCTGAGTGGCTCTGTGTGTGCCTCCAAGCGAGCCTGTGTCCATGCCTTTGTGCTTCTGGATGCTTCTGTGTTTCTGGCCGCGGCTGTGGGTTGGACCGGGGTGACTTGGTGCCCGTAGGTGGCTGTGCGAGCGCGCGAGGGTGCATGTGGGCGCGCTGGGCGGGTGTGTCTCCCTGGCTGCGGCTGTGGTTGGTATAAGTCTGAGCATGTCTGTCGGAGTGCACGGGTGACTGTAAATGCGTGTCTCGGTGGGCATTCACCTCTCGGTTTCCAAATGTGGGGGAGCGCCCCGGGTGCTGCCCTTTGTCCGGAGATCTGCCCGGGGCAGACAGACAGGTAGCAGCACAGAGGAGCCTGCGTTTGAAAGTTGGCTGGTAAGCATGGCAGCCCGGGCTTCAGCCCTCTGGGGCAGCTAGGGGAGCCGGGAGGGAGTGGTGGCCCGCCGCAGAGCAGCAGCTGCGCCCCGCCCGGGCCAGCCCCGGGAGGGGGCGGGCGAGGCGAGGCGCGGGGAGGGCACGGGAGGGGAGGGGAGGGGAGGGGAGCGGGCCTCGCCCCTCAGGAGCTGCAGGCCCGCCATTGGCCCAAAGTTGCCGCACGTCACCGGGAGGGCAGGTCCCCTAAAGTCCTGTGCACATAACGGGCAGAGCGCACTGGGAGGCGACTTCTCCAGAGCGCAGGCTGGAGCCGGCCGGCACCGAGCCCCGAGCACCCCGAAGCTGAGTGTGCAGACGCGCCCCCACCACACCCACCCGCAGTGGCTGGATGAGGCTGCCAGGCGTCCGCCCGCGGCCCGCAGCGCCCCGCCGGAGGTGCGCCCGCTGAGGCGCCGCCGTGCGCCCACCTGCCAGCGTGCGCGCCATGGGGCAGCCCGGGAACGGCAGCGACTTCTTGCTGGCGCCCAACGGCAGCCGCACGCCGGACCACGATGGCACGCCGGAGCGGGACGAGGCGTGGGTGGTGGGCCTGGCCATCGTCATGTCGCTCATCATCCTGGCCATCGTGTTTGGGAACGTGCTGGTCATCACCGCCATTGCCAAGTTCGAGCGACTGCAGACGGTCACCAACTACTTCATCACCTCGCTGGCCTGTGCTGACCTCGTCATGGGCCTAGCGGTGGTGCCGTTTGGGGCTAGCCACATCCTCATGAAAATGTGGACTTTTGGCAACTTTTGGTGCGAGTTTTGGACTTCCATTGATGTGTTGTGCGTCACGGCCAGCATTGAGACCCTGTGCGTGATCGCAGTGGATCGCTACTTCGCCATCACGTCACCCTTCAAGTACCAGAGCCTGCTGACCAAGAATAAGGCCCGGGTGGTCATTTTGATGGTGTGGATTGTGTCGGGCCTTACCTCCTTCTTGCCCATCCAGATGCACTGGTACAGGGCCACCCACAAGGAAGCCATCGACTGCTATGCCAAGAAGACCTGCTGTGACTTCTTCACAAACCAAGCCTACGCCATCGCCTCCTCCATCGTGTCTTTCTACTTGCCCCTGGTGGTCATGGTCTTCGTCTACTCCAGGGTCTTCCAGGTGGCCAAAAGGCAGCTCCAAAAGATTGACAAGTCAGAGGGCCGTTTCCATGCCCAAAACCTCAGCCAGGTGGAGCAGGACGGACACAGCGGACATGGGCTTCGCAGATCCTCCAAGTTCTGTCTGAAGGAACACAAAGCCCTCAAGACCTTGGGCATCATCATGGGCATTTTCACGCTCTGCTGGCTGCCCTTCTTCATTGTCAACATTGTGCACGTGATCCAGGACAACCTCATCCCTAAGGAAGTTTACATCCTCCTGAACTGGGTGGGCTATGTCAATTCCGCTTTCAATCCCCTTATCTATTGCCGGAGCCCAGATTTCAGGATTGCCTTCCAGGAGCTTCTGTGCCTACGCAGGTCTTCCTTAAAGGCATATGGCAATGGTTACTCCAGCAACAGCAATGGCAAAATGGATTACCCAGGGGAGCAGAGTGAATGTCACCTGGGGCAGGAGAAAGAAAGCGTACTGCTGTGTGAGGACCCCCCAGGCACGGAAGACTTTGTGAACTGTCAAGGTACTGTGCCTAGCGATAGCATTGATTCACAAGGGAGGAACTGTAGTACCAATGACTCACTGCTATAATGCAGTTTTTCTACTTTTTAAGAACCCCCCCCAACAGAACACTAAACAGACTATTTAACCTGAGTGTAATAAATTTAGAATAAAATTGTATAGAGATTTGCAGGAGGAGGCATCCTTCTGCCCTTTTTTATTTTTTTAAGCTGTAAAAAAAAAGAGAGAAAACTTATTTGAGTGATTATTTGTTTCTTGTACAATTCAGTTCCTCTTTGCATGGAACTTGTTGAGTTTATGTCTGACGGGCGTTAGTCCTAGAGGACCTGAGTCTGTATGTTTTGATAATTTTTTTCCATGTATCTACCTCATTGGTCAAGTATTAGGGGTAATGTATTGCTGCTGGTATTATGTATCTGAAGGAGATCCTCCTTCCTGCACCCTTGGACTTGAGAATCCTGAATATCTTGGACCTTTCAGCTGTGAACATGGACTCTCCCCCGCTCCTCTTATTTGTTCAAATGGAGTATCGTAGGCAGGGATTTGAGGGACAGCTTCAGTTGTTTTCCTGAGCAAAGTCTAAAGTTTACAGTAAATAAATTGTTTGACCATGACTTCATTGCACCTGTTTCTCCAAAACCCCTTAACTGGAGTGTCCTTGCCTCTCCCACTGGAAACCACAGGTAACTATTTGTAATAACTGCTCGGTGGCTTAATGTGGAATGATACAAGAATGACTTGCACTGATTGCTTAACCCTTTCATAGGCCTTTGAATCTACGACTGCAAACGTGTCTCTCTCCTAATCAGACCTTGTGCCCCAAATCAGTCCTGCCTGCTCTTGGCATAGCTCAGTTCGTCCTACGGTTGTTTTTCTGTGCTGTTACCCCAGAAACACTGACTCATAGAAACAGAGTTATGGTGCATATGTTTTGTCCCTCCACGTGCCCCCGCCACCCACCTTCTAGTTCTACTTGTTTATTAACTGTGTATATTTATATTGTTGCCATGTCTTATAGTAGAACCCTTTATACTGCACCAGGGCTTGGCATTTTCAGGATAAGGAAAGATGTTCCTGTGCAAAATCTACTCAACCATTGCCTTGTCAATCCAAGAGAATATCCGAGGGCATTGGTTAGAGGGGGCAAAGCTGGAAAGCTCATAACTGGTGAATACCTCATGACCTAGAAGCAGAATTTTAACCCCTCCTCCTCCTTCTGTCCCTTGTCTCCTCTCCCATTGACCTCTGCACTTAAGTATAAACCAGGGTTTCTCATTCTCAGCACTATTAACATTTTGGCCCATATAACTCTTAAGCGTTGGGGGCTGTCTCATGCCTTGTTGGATGCTTAGCAGTACCCATTAGAAGCCTCTACCCATTAGATGCCAGTTGCACCCCCTCCCCACAGTTATGACAACCAAAAATGTCTTCAGACATTACCAAATACCACCAAGGGGTGAAATAGCCCCTGGCAGGGAGCCCCTGTTATTAACTTTGATCATCTAAACTAATTTTTAGATTCTAACTAATGCAAGTGCTATATTTTGCAGAGCCTCCGAGGGATTTGTCGCAGTTCACCCAGTTAGTGACAGACCCTAGGCCAGCTCTCCTTCCGCTCCATCCTGCTGCTTCCTTCTAAACTTGCTTTCCAGTTGCTCGGATGGTGGCCGGCCACCGGGTGTTAAGAAGGTTTTAGGTCCCTACATGAGTCCTTTGGGAGGGTTTATCAGAGAAGGTGAGGCCTATGGGCCCTTACTGCCTGTTTGCAGAGAGATTATAATACTGTTGAGAGGCGAGGAAGGGAAATCACAAAAGTAAACACATTTCATCTCGAAGCCCCTTTCTATTTTCGCCAGTGTGTCTGAGCCAGAGCTTGGCCCAGGTTTTGTGGAGTGGATCGTCCTGCTCAGCAACGCCGGGCTGGAGAGGATCAGCCCGCGGGGTTCACTGCCGTTCGCTCGCTCACGGAGCTGCCTCTGTTTCTGTCTTCCCTTCTGTCCCCGCCAAGGTCCCCAAGCAGAGAACCTCTGGCCTTCTCTGCTTCCTATCTGCTCTGCGACGGGGCATCCGGCCCTCGGAAGAATGTTGGGCCCAGTTGTTGGAAGGCGCCATGGCAAATTGGAAAGTATGTCATGCAGTGCTTTTAAGTTTTGTTTGAGGTTTTCATACCTACTAGTACATTCTTCTACTCCTGCTCTGGGCCCTACACCCAGAGATGAGGGCAGCTTCTCTAGCTATCTTCATGCTCCCCATACCCTCACAGGATCTTGGATTTGGAAGAGCCCAGAATCTGAAGAGGCTGAAAGCCTGTGAGGGAGAAACCTGCCCAAGGTAAGCAGCCAAGGATGTCAGAGCAGGCCTAGGCCAGGGGACTGGGCAGCCCCGCCAGGAACTGCTGTGTTCTGTCGACCACATCATCATTAAATTCTGCCCTCACCCTCAATTGTGGAAGCTTCTCCCTGGGGCTGTAACATAAAAAATTCATTTCAGCAGATGTTTTTATTTCTTTTGGGTCCTTAACACAAAATTCAAGGAAGAAACAAACCATCTGCAATAGGGACAAGAGAGAGAATTGTCTTATTCAACAAGAATCCACTAGGGTGTCCTCTGCATTTAGGGAAGCGGGGAGAGTCCTTAACTCTTCATGACCTGTCAGGAATTTCAAACCACTCCAGGTAGAAATTGTCTTGATTTTTAAAAAGTTAGAAACTGTCTATGGTTATTTGTCATTCTTCTTAAGTTGTATAGATAATAAATATTATCAATAGATAACATCAATATTATATGTGTATATATATTAACATACATACACTCTATTGGCTAAAGGACAGGTAATGTAATTTCAGTCAAAACCTCAACTATGAATATTAACTCAGATACTCAGCTAAAAGGAGAGTTTAGCCACATTGGTGTCCCACTAAGTACAAGTACTTTAAATATAAGAACTTTGATCAGCACCGTAGGCCTATCTTAATCCCTTGCTTTATGTGGTCTTTGTGTAGCTCTGTCCCTTCTGTCCCTCTGTCTGTATTTACTAACATGCTGGTTACATAAGGTTTGTGTTGGATTCATCATCATAAATTTTTCTTTGCCTGGACAACAAGCTCTCAGAGTCTGTCAAATGGGAACTTTACCCTGAGATGCAAGCAGGCAGGAGTGAGCGGTAGCAAGACAGGGTGGGCCTGTCGCTGGCATCACTACTGGGGAAGGAACATAGGGGAAAGGGGGCTTGGGAAGAGGAACTGTCCTTACACGATGCTTAGTGTATTTCTGATGGTGAACTTACTGCCAAATACAGCCTAGACCCGAATCAGAGAGTATTTATAGAGCACCTGCTGTATTCAGCATGAGAAAAGCATACGTTTCAGTCTGCTTTCTGGACTATCATGTTAATAATTCTGAACAGATGCCTATTATGGAATCTAAATATTAGGGACTATATTAGGTACCTGTCAGGCACTATGTCATCTTTACAACCTCATGATGTAGGTAAGATAATTGTCCTGCTCTGACAAATGAGGGAACGGAGCTTCAGGAAGGTTAAATAATTTTCCAAAACCACACACCAGCTAGTCACAGAGTCAGCACTAGAACCCAGGTCTGTGTGATTCCACCATCCGTGGAGCCTAGCGCCCTTGCACCCATGCAAACCAGGAAGCAGCGCGAGGCAGCTAACAGTGTGTGCCAATACAAGTGCAAGAACTGGAAATGCAATACCTTGTTGAGAGAGGAGGGAGGCTGCTGTGGGTTGGGGCAGGGAGGAATGTTCCCTTGGAAGCATGTGACTGCAGGGTGACTGGGGACTGGGACAGGAAACCAATCACTGAAGTGCCTAGTTTGCTTCTTTGAGTCTTTGCTTCATCTTTTTATCAGAGTCAGATCAAATTGAAAAGAGGATATGAAACTCTTGGTGAACACAGTCGGGTGAAGCAAAAACAAAGGCTGCCCAATGCCCTGGCAAACTCAGTCTCAGTTCCAAAATTAGGAAGCTTTCCTTCTAAGTTGAATGGGTGGCTGGACCTTATAGAAATTTGGCCTGGGTGGCCCTATAAGGGTGCTGTCCATTTTGAGGTCGCATTCTAGGGTTAGGGTAATAATTTTCTGATAGCAGAGAGCAAGGAGGAGTCACGTGCTTTGAATGATACTTTTCATTGATTGTCTAACCTCTACTAAATTCAGCTCTGTGCTAATTCCTATTTTGCTGACAGTGTAAATATAATTTGAAGGAGGAATTTTTGAAATATCTAGGAGAACAAACTTTTCAAGCACTTTCAAAAACTGGAGAAATTCTGGTGTTTGATAAATAATAGGAGGTAGGGTGAGGTGAAAAGAATCCCGAGTTAGGATTCATAAAGGGTTCAGGTCTCAAGCCAACCTGTGTCTTTCTTTCTCTCTTTCCCTCTCTGTCTCTCTGTCTGAAATTGAGTAAAGCAGTTTTCCTCACTGGACCTCAGTTCGCTAAAATAATGAGTCCAATACAGGTGGTATCTAAGCTCCACTCAACTCCAAATTTATAAAGCTATTAATTCAGAGGCTAATTAGAGATATTCATCTGTATTTATAGCTAGAGTTGATGACATTTGTCATAAAAATAATGGTTAAATATTCTGGGGATTATCAACCTACAGAAGAGAACACTGTAAAAGACTATTTGATACATAAAAACTGCTTTTAAACATTTGAGGACCACCAGGGGAAAGGAGATACCAGTTCTATGTGAATACCAGAGGGCAAGCATAACCTTATAGGATGGTAGATTCCAGCTCAGATGAAGGAAGAATTTTTTAAGAGTGAAATAGGTTATCTGTCAAAATAGTGAGCCTCCTGTCTTTGGAAGCAATCAAGGTAAGCCCAGGTGAATCACTGTTCAGGATGAAGCACAAGGGTTCCTGTGCTGATCAGGAGGCTGTACTAGGCTCCTACCAAATCTATGATCCTATGTCCTTGAAAATAATAGACCTGCATGTCCTTAAAAAGCATTCAGTCTGTTCCCTAATTCCAGCTGTCCTTCTCCCCAATTCCTCTGGATATCTGAGGTTTCACTGCATTCCTAAGTGGGAAACCTCCAGGGGAAATCAGGATCTCAACAGTCCTGGGCCATGGGGGAACATCCAGAAATAGAACAATAAGGTTAAGCAGTTTTCCAAACTATTAGACCTTTTCATCAGCTGCTCTTCCCATGCCTTTTGCAAATGACCTACTAACTCCCAAAGAGAGAATAATGAGAGCTGCAAAGTCCTCTCTGCAAAGGCTATTACACCCCTTTCCACCCTCAGAATCATCGCACTTCCTGTGCTCTTTCCGTCACCCTCACAGAGCCGGAAGGAAGGGAGGCAGGTCCCTGGCCAACAACAGAGCACTCCGGAGCCCTCTGGCCCCAAAGCCTGGAGACCGGGTCTGCCAAAGCCCAGCCACCAAGAGTCTGGGTGCGAAACCAGCAGGCCACGTGCCTCCTCTAGTCATCTCCAAAGAGAAGCACTTGGGTTTGCATGAGTTCCTATATTCCCTTCTTCCTCCCAAGTCCCGTAAGATTTTAAGAAGTCTTCAGTGCTGTGCATCTAGTAGCACTGCTTTGACTTTAAATGCACATTTTTTTTCTCTTTAAAAGAGTAATAGACACTTATTATAGATTATGTAAAAGTACATAATAGCACAAAAGGAGCTAAATCAGGCATCATGTTATCACCTAGAAGTAACCATTGTTGACTTTGATGTATATGCTTCCAATCTTTGTTTTAAACATGGCTAGACAAATGTGTATGCATATATTTTTATTTATTTATTTATTTATTTATTTATTTATTTATTTATTGCAGTACCGGGGATTGAACCCAGGGGCGTTCTACCTCCGCGCTACACCCCTGGGCCTATTTTTTTATACTTTATTTTGAAACCGGGTCTCACGAAATTGCAGAGGGCCTCACTAAGTAGAGACAGGGAGAGAGAGAGAGACAGAGAGAGAGAGAAAGCTGAGGCTGGCCGCGAACCCAGATCCTCCAGTCTCAGCCTCCCAAAGTACTGGGATTACAAGCATGTGCCACCATGCCCGGCTGTGTATGCATATATTTTTAAATAAAAATGGAATTAGATTATTTATACTAGGTTCAATGCTAATACTTTCACAAATGCCCCCTTGAATGTTTTTCTCTGTAATATGATCGAGACATCTTAGTACCTGCTGGTCCATTGGCCTGAGTGTTCCAGTTCTCAAACTGGAACATTCTCTGAGAGTAGGAATCTGGAGGTCTGAGCTGGAGTCCAAGAATCTACATTTTAGCAAGTTCCTTCAGGTTTTTCCAAAACAGATGGTCAGTCCATGGTCCACATTTTGAGGAACAAGTTTACACAGATATAAAACTTTGTTAAGTTAAACAGAACGGGCCCTACCTGCATCTTTGCTAGTGGATAAAAGGCTGTTCCTGTATGCGCTTTGTTGAAAGCACACTTTTTGCACCTGGGCCTGAATCTGCTTTCAGAGCATGGGAAACTAACCACTGCACTCCAGGGACAAGGTTCTTACCCTGAAAGCCTCCAACCCGGCCTGCTGGTTTGTGTTAAAAATAAGTCACAGAGTGACCAACACCTACTATCTATTTGAAAAGCACATAGTCAGTTTTTATTCCAATAGAGCACCTCCTGTGACAGGGGCAACAGCTCACGGCTACAACGAGCTGCCGGGGCCCCGCACGGTGCCTGGCAATCTCCAGGCCTGGGCGCAGTTAGTACACCAGCAACTCCATGAAATAGGAATGAAATAGGACTGTTACGTTTGTTGTCATTTCAGAAAGAAGGAAACTGAGTTATCCAAGATCACATAACCCACTGGAGTGAAACCTAAGCCCATGTGCTTTGGCACCAGGATATTGTCTCTCTCTCCCCTGAGGATCAGGAAAGGGAGGAGGGGAAGATTGTGCAAGGGCATTTTAATTCTTCTTAATTCTGCAGGGCCCGATGAGTTTCTGACCCTCATGACTGAGGGGAAAGCCCGTGCCATCTAGGTAGGCTGTGACTAAGTATGAACTAGGAAACCCGATTTCCCTGACAGCTGCAGTGCTACTTTCCACCATCACCCCGGCCGCGTGCGAGCTTCCCCGGCCAGGCAGGAGGGCAGAGGGAGGCGCCTGCTGACAACACACTGGTTTGCACTGAGTCAAGTCCCCACTTTCGGGTCAGGAAGTCCTTGACATCTGGAAATCGAGTGCTTCTTCCCATTTCTCTGCCCAGGTCTGGGTCATCATCTGAGGTTTCTCATCAGAAAACCTGTGGTGGGATGGGCCACGACAGAGCTGCCCAGGCTCACAGTGGCTGGGGTCACCTGGCAAGGTAGTGCAGGGGCAAGAGAGCACGCTCTCTCCTGGCTTGCCGTATGGACTTCTTTTGCCAGTGCTGTGAGGGAAAGACTGGAGTTTCTAAGTGTTTTCATATCCAGGAAGAGAAAACAGTTTTTAAATCACAATAACATCCATGACACAGCGAAAATGGAATCCTGGGGAACTCCTGCTTTCTTTCCAACCACACCACACTGGCTTCATAACCCAAGGCCTGTGCCCAAAAGCCACAACTGCCTTTGTCCGGGGATTTTCTTCGTTACCCTACTTCTGTCTCTAGTCTACTGCCTAGTGTTTCTCTTCATAAAAATCCCATTAGGTGTTTATAAATGTTACTGGCTCCTCTGACCATCTGTTGATGGGGTGTGGGGTTTGGTTTGATTTTTTTTAACATAGTTTTTGTCATATTTATTACAATAAGCTGATTTTGCTCACAAACACGCAGACTTCCTTTCTTGCTTCGTTTCCTCTAGTGTCCCTCTGTACATCCAAATGCTCACCTCACACCCTCACCTAAAAGAAGGGGTCAGCCTTGTGGACATAAAATTGCCCGTCTTAGAAATCTCTTTCTATAGAATCATGGAAGGGTTAGTGGTATCAGTTTAGGTGTGAGTTTCTCAATATTGTTTTATTTTATTTCAGTGGGCCCTGAACTTTATAGAGCACAAAAATGATTTGGGGGTGGGGGAGGACTTCTGAGAAAATGCACATCCCTGACCCCCAGCCCTGAAGTTCTGGTCTGACAAGACTAGAGTTAGAAACCAGGAAACTGCATTTTGCCTCAACTTCCCCAGAGGATAGTGAAGCAGGTTCTGCAAGGACTCCAGCTGGGGCCTTGGAAATCACACCATCATCTCCCCCTTTTCACTCCAGAGCACAAAATGTAGGCATGTAAAAACCTTTATGGCTGCATGCATTTATGCAAATAATCATTCTGTCAAATAAATGGAATCCTCATTTTCCTGTGTTATCCAATAAAACAATGTAGATGAAAACAATTTATAAATAATAAAATGCAAAACACGACTATAAGAGAAGAAGATGAGAGTCAAGTGCCTCAAGCAATTAGGCACTTCAACAAAAATGTGTTTTATCACAACATGGCCTCTAAACAGTTACACCACCCAGTAGCCTCATCGCCACCTAGTCCCCGCCCTCTGCATGAAGATGAGGAAGTAACAACACAGGAAAAAAAAGGAATATTGCCCTACTGAAAGGATCCTAGTTCCAGCCTCTTCCTCCACAATGCTCTGCCTTGGGCTAAGTCAAATCATGCTTAGGTCTATATGAATCAATTCACCTAGTGTACATAAACCTTCCGACAGAGAAATCTAAAGGGGGACCCACCCAGGCACAGAGAACAGCATGACTCACATATACCCCGCAGGTGCACACACCCAAATAAACACACACAGAGACTCTTACCTTGATGCTGCTGTGGTTTGAATGCAGCTTGTCCCCTCTGAAGCCCATGTTGAGATGTGATTGCCTTTACGGAGGTGTCGGGAGTTGGGCCCTGAAGAGGGGACGAGGTTGTTAAGGGGGATTAATGCCTTTCTAGAGGGAGCGGGTTTGTTCTCATGAGATCATGTCGTTATAAGGTAAGGTACACCTCATTCTCTTTTCTGAACCTGCCCACTTTCCCTTCTTCCTTTCACCATGAGTTGAAGCTTCACAAGGTCCTCGACAGACACAGCCAACCAATATTGGACTCTCCAGCCTTCAGAACAATGAGCCAAAATAAACTTCCCTTCTTAGAAATTACCCAGTCTCAGGTGTTTTGTTTTAGCAACAGAAAATGAACTCAGATAGATGCCTCTCCCCACATGGGCTCAGATGCATGCACCTGCGTTTCCACACCTACACACATCTAGGTTCCTTTGTGTATACTCCCATATGAATATGTGTGCATGTGTAGGACCCAGACACACTCAGACCTAAACATTCTCCCATAGGTACACACACACACACACACACACACACACAGGGATTCCTAGGTGTACTTTTGTGTGCTCCAAGTGAGCAAATATGCCAGGTCATGTAATCGTGGTCAAACTGCTACCTAAGTACACACAGGTTCATATGCTGACCGCTCTCCCTATGTAAGTATGTGCACCCTTGATTCAATACATGTCAACCGAGTTCTTACGATGTGCCAAGAACTGTTTGATGCCGAAGATCAGTGGGTGAACAAAAACAGTGTATCTTTGCCCTAAGTTTGTGTGCAATGGAAACGATATTTTAAAATGCAGATAAAAAACCAGGTGCGGTGGCTCATGCCTGTAATCTCAGTACTTGGAGAGGCTGAGACAGGAGGATCGCAGGTTCAAGGCCAGCCTTGGCAATTTAGCAAGATCCTCAGTAAATTAGTGAGACTGTGTTTCAAAATAAAATAAAAAAATAGGGCTGGGGATGTAGCTTGGTTCAATCCCCAGATTTAAAAAAAAAAAATTAGGTCTTTATCCCAGGAGCATCTAGAAAGGACTGGTGTATTTGCAGCAGAGCTCTCTGAAGACATGCTTGCTCACAGAAAAGCCTTCTCACATAAATAAGTGTGCACTTGTGCATATGTGCATTTATATCTATATACATATAAATATTCACTGACAAGCTCTGCCTCTCAGAACACACCCCCACGTACATATACACCCACACGCCCCTCCTCACTGGGTACCGCTGTGCCTACGCCAGCGCTTGGGGCGAGAACCAGGCAAGTGGTGGTTTGAAGGGAACTTTCAGCTTTGGAGCTTCCCCTGGGTGTTGCTGCTTGGCCTCTTGCATGTGCCTCCAGCACTGCTCCTCCTCCTCCTCCGCTTGGCTCATAGCATCGGTGACAAGGTGGGGTTTCTTCCAGAACACGATCATTGACTATTCTTGGCCTGGGCAAGGAGGGGAGGATGGGCAGGTCGGGTTGCATAAAGATTGCCTTGTGCCCTCCCAGAATTGTAAGCAGAGCCTCTGGCACCCCGGAGCCTGGAGTACTCTTTACACAGAGTCGGCAACACCGAGAAGTAAACACAAGTAACAGTGGTGGAAACCGGGATCTTCGGGACCCAGTGAGGAATACAAGTGTGACTACAGCTGGTGCACCCCTTACGTGACTGTGGAACATGACAGTGGAGGGGGAAGGAGGCAAGGCCGGGTAGGAAAGCCTATTCAAAGCAAGATGTCTGAGTGGGCTGTCTAGTGTCTTGGTGCAGTGAGCGCATGTACACGCATATTTACATGTTAGATCTCACAGCAGAGGAAGTAGCAAGCGATTTATCAGCCACAACACGCCGCATTAAGTTCCCTTCAATGACATAGAACTATACTTGTGTACATTTGGCTACTGTTTACCTGCAGAAACAGCCAGGGCCTTGGACAGAGCCAGTGGCAGGCTCCAGGGAGATCAATAGAAACATTCATGCAGAATTAAAGGCCCACCTAGAGCCTTATGTCCCTGAACCATAAAGATGCTCCCCAAGGATTTTTTGAAATTCTAAAGACACCCACCAAGTAATGCTTTATGCTTTCCAACATGAGGTTAGAAAATGTTTTCTTCCACAAGTAAGAGGACCTCCCGAGTGTTTCCATTTTGCTCTGGGCTGTGTAGGAGACATGTTTTTTCCCCCAACTTGCATGCTCTTAAATGCAATGCCAGAAGCAAGCTACCAAGTCCATCCAACTGCCGAGGACCATAGTGCTCAGGGGACACTATGATAACAAACCCTCAGGTTGATGCAGCATTTGGCAGTTTACTACGGGTGTTTATATCTTCCATCATGTCTGTCATGTCCGATCCTCACAACAACCCTAAAATCTGCATGGTTGTTCCCATTTCACAGATACAAAAACAGAGGTTAAAAGACTTGCCTGAGAACACAGAGCTAATATAGGGCAGGGCTGGATCTTGAATTCAGGTTTTCATGCCCATGCTCAGAAAACAACACAAGTGTCACCACACTCCGCTGCCCTCCCAAGATCCAGGGTTCTTCTCACCGTGCTGCAGCTCTGGTTTCTGCTGCATTTTATCTTATAAAGTCAGGGTGAACACTCCCAGCACTGAAGCCACAGGTGCCAGGCTTCAGATAAGCAATTGCTTGCTCGAGGGACAGTCCCCAGGATGCTTTCAATGTTGACAAGCCGCAGCTTGGGTGAGCTGGGGCTGTGGGTGGGCAGCTGTGACCTCGGTCAACTGTGGCTTGGAGCAAGAGGTCGGAGCCTTTTGCCTTCCTTGTCCGGTCTCCAGATGCACCCCCACCAAGGCTGTTATGGGATTCTGTGTCCTGCTTCCCATACCTGTCCTGCTGACAACTTGGGCTCTCCTAAGGCTGTCCTTGTCCACTTTGCCATCCAATTCCCCTTGGATCAGAATGTTTCTTATGAGAAGACCCAGTGTGACTTACCCCAAACCCGCACCCCTTGGAGACAGCCCAGCCTGTTTTAAGGGCCAAGTTCCACACCTCAGGAAAAACTGCCGGCTCTGGGAAGTAATTCAACTTCTTGAAAACAGCTTGTGTTTGGTTGAAATGTTTTATTTTAGTCATAGCAATTAAATGTTCTTGTTTTGCACAACATCTTCCAACAGAATTGCCTTCAGCACAGGTGAGCAGCATTTACAATAATAGGTTTGGAAAAGTTTTGGGCGGATGACAAATCCCAACCATGAAAAAAAGGGGTTGGCAATCTCTTCCCCTCTGAGTGTCAACTGATCTGGTTTATTTGGCTTCTCAAGCAATGTTATGAGTAATGCATTCATTCATTAAAAATTTTTTGAACCCTTTTATATGTCAGAACCTGTGCTAGCTACAAGGAATACAGCAGTGACCAAGGTAGGCATGGCTGGTCCCCGCCTTTGAGTTTCTTTCAGTCTGATGGAGAAGACAGACAACGAAAAGGGAACTATAAATAGTGTTTGGATCTAGTTCCCTAGTACTAACATTCAGGGAAACTTAAATATATGTCTAAACAGGGTCAAGGGATGGGAAATTAGCTTCTGGATTTTGCCAGTAGAATCAGAAAGAAATCTGGTATCCGTCAACTTCAGACTGGCCCCTAATCATCTATAAAAATATCATCTCTCCCTTAAAAATATCTCAGGGAAATGCAGGGTTGAAGATGGTCCCCAAGGTTCTCAATGTCTAAGTCTTAGTCTATCTCTGGAATACTGTGTCCAATCCTGAGGATCTCATTCTTCAAGGAAAGAGGGCACTGGGAGCTCTTCTAGTATTGCCAGATTTAGCAAATTAAAAACACAGAACACTGAGTTAAATTTGAATTTCAGATGAAATGCTTTTTTCATATAAGTATGTCCAAAATATTGCATGGGACATACTTACACATAAAAGAAATATATTTTTCTTTGCTTATCTGAGGTTCAAATTTAACTGGGCATCCCGTATTTTAATCAGACAGCTCTTACAGAGAACAAGAATGAAGATCCCAAGAAAATCTCAACACTGTTTCAAAATGAAGAGTTGGAGGAGTTTTGCCTTTTAGCTTGAAAACCATGATAGTAAGAATTTAGATTTGTGTAGGGAATCACTTGTAAACATTCTTTCTGACAGAATATATGGAAAACAGTAAAAGGTACACGGGATGAAAAAAGGTTTTGAAGTCAAAAGTTTGCAAGGTCAAAAGTTTGGGAAATGGGGCATCTAGTGTTTTTCATTTGGAATTCATGCTCTGCAGGAGTGTCATAACAGTTCTGAGAGGTCTTGCAGGAAGCATACCTGGTTGACCTGGTTTAACCTGGCTTGCCCACAGAGTGCTATTTATGGCTTTTTGTCTATTTGTTTTGGTATGTTTGTTTTATGAGGACACCTAGTAACATCGTGCAAACTTATTACTCTGCTCAGCATACTTTGGGGAACAATGGTATAAAAAAATGAAGGCTGTCTTCAAATATCCAGCAAGCTGCTGGAAAGGAAGGAAGTGGGCTCAGTCTTTGTGAAATGAAAGGCCATTCTGCACCAGAGGAGGCATGGCCACATCTAGGAGGCAGAAGTTTGGTTCGACATGAAGTCCAGACCTTTCTAATAATGAGAAGACTCTGAAAGGTAATGAGCTCCCTGTTCCTGGCGACATTAGAGCAGGAGCGGAATGCCATCATGGGCACTGAAGGAAATTTTCCCTCTGGATAGGAAGTTCTCCAGTTCTGCTGAAAAGAGCACGTTCACATAAAACGTGCAGCACACATCGCCAGGCATCTGAGACGCATGTGTAATGCAGTCCAGGGTCAGATCCCAACTTTGTC
>PVJS01015205.1:0-39221 GCA_004027185.1 Glis glis
CCGGCAACCCCAAAAGGATTTACAGAAGCAAAACAGTTAAATATGCTTTGTTGTTCCATATACATACACACATATTGAATAGCACACTCATGCACATACAGATGTATATGCACCCCAAATGACATTCATTAGGATGTAACTTTCATAACGAAAGGCACTTTATCTATTTGACTCACTGTCTGGAATACTGCTTGGCACACAGTAGGTAGTCAATAAGTAATTACTGAGTAAATGAATAAAGACTATTTAGAGGCTTTTTTGTTTCAGCACACTTTAATTGTGTGGTAATTAAAGTAGCCACACACCTGGCTTATGCATGGCATCCATGGTTTACACTTGTTGTCCTAGCACGTTTATTATTAATGTGCCCTTTCGCTCTCCAATATCTTAGTTTGGATGACAATGTATTTGGTATCTCCACTTACTTTGAATGCACTTGCTGGTATTGGATACACTTGGAGTGCTAACTTAAGCTTTGGTGCCATAATTCTAGCCCTGCTACTTACTAGCTGCGGTTTGGGGAGAGTTCATTAACCTCTCTAAATGCCTGTTTCATCTGTAAAATGGTAAAATAAGCGTAGTAGCTGCTGCATTCACTGGTGAAGATAGAGCTGATGCACTTTCCGAGTTTGCTATCTTAAAGACTTCAGACATTTGAGAACAGATTTCTTGCTTCCTTCCCCAGAGCATAATCGCATTATGCCACGAAAGTCTCCTTCGGTCCATTTGTTCCAGGGCAAGTTGTTAGATTGTTTAGATGTTCTAGTCTCCTGCTGTTGGTGTTATGAATAGGTTTCTTTCCAAATCATACCTATTTCAGTTTCCAATGTTGCATAAGTTAAAAAAAATAAAAACGAGAGAGAATCATCCTTCTGCTTTCCCTAAGTGAGTTTGCAATGGAAAAGGAAGGTGATACACACCCATCGTTTTATTCCTGGTTCTTCCTTGGAAACTGAGGGGGTGAGCAGCCAGGCATAACAGGTGCAGGACAGAAGAGAGGCTCACAGGCAGGGCTGACTTACAGTCAGCTGCACCTTTCCCTGGAGGAGCAGACTCTCTCCCTGTCTCTTTTCCTGACACTTCCCAGAGAACCCAGAGCTGCCAGGTTCCCAAGTCTGGAGACAGGTCAACTCATGCACACATGTTGGAAATGCATTATTCAGCAGATGTCTCCCAAGATTTCTTTGTACAACTTTTTGTATTAACAGTTTTTAAAATGTTTTTTTTAGAGACTCTAGATAGGAAAGAATTTCAAAGCAATGTGTCCTAAAGTAATTACTGCTTTTAAAAAACTGCCAGTAAGCTGGGCATAGTGGTGCATGCCTGTAATCCCAGTACTTGGGAGGCTGAGAAAGGGGAAAGCAGGTTTAAGGCCAGTCTCAGCAACTTAGCAAGATCTTCAGCAACTTAGCAAGAACCTGTTTCAAAAATAAATAGAGTAAAAAGGACTGGGGATGTAGCTCAGAGGTAGAATGTCCCTGGGTTCAACCCCCAGTACCAAAACACCCCAGCCCAAACAAACAAACAAACCAAACAAACAAACCAAACAAACAACCCCAAAACCTGCCAACCAGTGCTCTTCATCTCCAGTTTCCTGAGACAGAATCTTAATTCATCTGACTACATTGTCTCCAACAAAACCCTGGAAAGGTGAGGAGCAGAGACGATGAGAATGGCATCATTCCTTGTCAGGTTTCCTGCAAAGCTTCTGGAAGATTATGATTCCAGTCTGATGAACTCACAATTTTAAGGGAAATTGGGAAACATTCGCTCCTGAGTAACATCGCTTTGGCCCAGTCTCTGTACCCTGTGGCCCAGGCTAACTGACCTCTGACCTTTGACCTCCTGTCACCCTCTAGTGTGATAGTTTATGTTTCAGTAGGCTGCTTGCTGCTGTCCAGCCCCCCTCAGTAGAGGCTCAAGACAGGATATGGGCCTGTGTGCTCTGTTTTTGTGTACTTATAATAAGTCTAGTTAAAACCAGCGATGTCTACAATCCCAGTAAGAATTTATTTTTCCAGTTGTTTCACATCTGTAATCGACTTTGATCCTCATGAGAGGATTTGATTTTGTGGTGACCTTTCTTTCTTCACACACTGATATCCTAAGGCCAGTCTTGAGTGCAGATGGTTTTGCTCAAGGGATTTGGTTGATGAGATAGTTGACTCCTGTGCTTAATGACTTTACTTCCTCTGCACTGGTTTTATTTTGGTCTTTTTTATTTGATCTTGATGTTTCAGTTTTGTGTTTTGAGGCCATTGAAGTCAATGGAGACATGGCTGTCCCTGAATCTCTGAACAAGTGTGTAGACCTGGCAAGACACCAGTTTCCATTTCTCTACCAGATGCGTTTGTAAGTTTGACTATTATTTTAATGAGGCATACTCTGCATCAGGCCTTAAGATGCATGCATCTTCCTACTCATCAAACTCCCTTTAGTCCTCAACTGTAGGTAAGTGGGAGGGCATGCGGATATGCAGATCTACCAGGTTCATAGTCAGAAATCAGGGAGGAGGCAGAGTGAATGAAAGGATATGATTCTAGGTAGCTTAGAAAATAATGGAATTTACCAAATAAGGTTGTTTCTTAGTTTTGCCTGAGCCACCAGGGTGCAGATATTTCCCACGCCATGTAAATAATTATTGATTAGAGTCAACTGTAGGCTAGCACTTAATTGAAAAATGAAATTAGGTGGCAATTATTGGCAGTTGTGGGTTCCTTTACGCTACTTTCATCTATTTATTTTGAGCAAGTGGTAGATTTGTTTAGCAGCCAGGCTCCTGAAGGAATAAACACCAAACAGAAAAGAAAGCCTCTACGTGAGGTGTTTGCGTAGGTAGGTGGGTGGGTGTGTGGACTCCCTGCAAAACCTTGTGCAACTTAATGACAGCAGTGTGCAAAACCCGAAACCTAAATTGGTATAAATCATTTACTGATGCATGGGTTGAAAAAAGCTGACAAGTCCTTGGATTTAGCATCTTGTCGAGGGCAATAGAGTCAAAATTGCTTTCAACAGTTGGCCTGCATGGAAGTTTTGAATCTAGCTTATAGTATGCCAGAGTCCTTATTACTGCCCTAACGATGCAAAGGGTCCATTCAGAAATAGTCACTAGAACTTAATTATTGCTCAGATTCTGTAATTTCTCCTATATAATGCCTATGCATGAGACTCTTAGTAAGCTAGTGAGACCCTGCTTCAAAACCAAAACAAAACAAAACAAAAAATAGAAAGGGCTGGACATGTAACTCAGAGGTAGAATTCCCCTGGGTTCAGTCCCTAGTACCAAAAGAAATAAGTAAACAAATAAATAAATAAAACCTGTACACTAGCAAATTTTACCTGTATAACAATATCTTTAAATTGAATCCTTTTTTGATCAACCCCCGTTGTCAAATGGTATCTCTAGAATGGGGAGAAAAGGAGAATAAAAATAAAAAGTGGAGGGCCAAGAGTTGGGAGGAGATGAAACTCAGTAACGATAAAGATGTTTGAGATCATGGAAAGTCTGTTGAGTCTGCTCCGTTGCTGTAAAACCTAAACCTCCAGTCCCAACAGATTCCAAACACGTTGTGTGAACTCCCCTGGGTGCTGTGCCTCCCAAGAAATATGAGACCAGGACTTTTCTAAATAAGAATACTCAGCATATCCAAGGGCTGCACTCAGTGTTTTAACAGCAAAGGATCTTGTTTCCAATCTGGCTGCATTTGAAATTCCCCTGGCCTCTGTGGATTGCTTTTCTCAGCTTGAGGAAGCACACTTTTCACACCCAGATAGAATATAGACAGAAAAACTTTAAAACCATCCAGTGTCATTGTGATTATTTCCTGGAGCAGAGTTGCAATGTGGGCACCACTAATCCGGTCTTAGCTTCTGGGCTGTCTCGAAGGTGCCCAGCGGGTACTTCATCGTCCTTGCACTGTGCTCCTGGAACTCTTCACATTTCGTTGGCTCAAACCTCGTATTGGTCTTCTGTTGAATGCTAGGAGTCCCAGCATGCTGGTGACAAAAACTGAACATCTTCTGAAGCCGAGGGTGGCTCTTACCTTCATCTCTCTGTTCTATCCCCCTCCTAGCTTCAAAAAGGAAAATGAGATTCTTTTATACACTAGTAAAGATGATGTCCTTCAGCCAGAAGTAGCCAAGTGCTCAAGGGCATAATTGGTTTTGGTTTTTGGAAAGCCAGTTAGTTGTAAACAATGAAATATAAAATTCAAAACCAGCCTACGGAATGGAAGATTTTTGCCAGCTCTATCCCTCTGATAGGGGACTATTATCTAGAATATACAAAGAACTTAAAAGACCTTACACTAAAAAAACAAATCACCCAATCAAGAAATGGGCAATTGAACAGATACTTCACAGAAGAAGAGATACAAATGGCCAATAGATACATGAAAAAATGTTCAACATCATTAGCAATCAGGGAGATGCAAATCAAAACTACTCTGAGATTCCATCTAACCCCAATCAGAATGGCAATCATCAAGAAGTCAAAAAACAATAAATGTTGGTAAGGATGTGGGGAAATAGAAACCCTTCTACACTGTTGATGGGATTGCAAATTAGTTCAGCCACTATGGAGATCAGTGTGGAGATTCCTCAGAAAACTGGGAATGGATCCACCATACGATTCAGCTATACCACTCCTGGTTATCTTTCCAAAGGGGCCAAAATCAGAGAACTACAGTAATATATGCATATCCATGTTCATAGCAGCAAAATTCACAATAGCCAAATTATAGAACTAACCTAGGTGTCCATCAACAGATGGATGGATTATAAAATTGTGGGAAATACACACAATGGAATTCTACTCAGCAATAAAGAAGAACAAAATTATGTTATTTGTAAGAAAATGGAAGGATCTGGAGAACATTATGTTAAGTGAGATTAGCCAGTCACAGAAAGTGAAGGGTCATATGTTTTCTCTAATATACGCAAGCTAGGGCGTAATTGGGATACCAGAGGGACTCCAGGCAATGGTGGAGAAGCCTCAGTGGAGCCAGGGAGGTGGTCTAAGGGAAGGGGAGAGGGGAGAGTGAGGTTCATTAATGGAATTACTGTCATCGATTATGTGTACACATGTGAATATACCAACGTCAATCTTAGTACTCTGTATTGGGAAGGGGGGAAATGAGGAAGCGGGAGGGGGCACCAAGTGCTGTGTGCATGTATGTCGCCGTCAACATGAATTACATTATGATGTGAGACTATAATGCACCAATAAAAGAATAAAATTTAAAACCATGAATAACCCTAAATTCAAAGTGTATTTTTTTGTCTGCTATTTCTTCACTGCCTTCTTAAAGCTCTAAGCTGAGTTTTCTTTGGAAGGAATTGGTTCACTTGTTACACGATCGATCCACAAAGGAATTCAATACTTATACTTGACAAAGATGTACATTAGCTCTTCTCTTACCTGTCAATCATTTTTAATACTCCCTGAAAAATAGCGAGCTTTGTACTGCAGAAGGAGCTGGCTGTCTTGCAGTTGGGCACTGTGATTGTTCCTTCACTGGAATGGCTTTTAGCGAGAGAGGTTGGAGGGCTGTAGAAATGGTCACAAGATAGGAGCAGTAGTGATGGAGTTATTGATCACAGTGTGTACCGAGTGCTCGTGGCTATGGCTCAGCCTCTTCAGCAGCCAGGAGAACTCCACCTGGGACTTGTCTGCCCAGAACTGATTTGGGCAGCAGAAGCCTTGGGAGACCCTGACCCTTGTTGTTCCTCTTCCAGGTCACTGTGAGCGAAGGGATGTTAAGTTGCAGGAGCTCTACCCAGCGTACCCTAATCCTGCTCAAAACACCTTGATGTTGGGGATAAATGATTTCCCTGTCATTTGGGTGAAGAGCTTACTGTTTTTTGCAATTTGTGACTTTCCTTGAAACCAGAGATATTTTTTGACCATATTGGGTTGCTGAGAGCAGCATCTTCAGCCACCTCTGTCTTTGGCCCCATTGGGCGTGTTCTTTTGTCTGACAGGAAACTGTCCATCAGTGTTGAAAACAATGTCTACCACTATGCAGCCACATAACCAGAAGGGTATATGGGTGACCGTGTGTGTGTGTGTGTGTGTGTGTGTGTGTGTGTGTGTGGTATGTGTGTGGTATGTGTGTGTTCTTGTCTGCCTGAAAGGGTTACATACACCTCCACACACACTCGACAACCTTCAAGTCTGTGAAGAGTAACTATTGGATTGCTCTTTAAAAACCAAATATGAGAAAACATAAGCCCCTTGACTTCCTGAGACTGGCTGATCTCACTTGGCATAATATTCTCTAGTTCCATCCATTTTCCTGTGAATGACATAATTTTGTTCTTTATGGCTGAGTAAAATCTCATTGTGTGTGATTACCACATTTTCTTTAACCATTCATCTTTTGGTGGACACATAGGTTGGTTCCATCATTTAGCTGTTATGAATTGTGCTACAATAAACAGGGGTATGTATGTATTCCTATAGTATTCTGGTTTTAATTGTTTTGGAATGATACCCAGAAGTGGTATAGCTGGGCCACATGGTGGTTCCATCCTTCATCTTTGGCAGAACCTCTATGCTGAAATCCATAGTGGTTATACTAATTTACAATCCCCATGAACAGTATATAAAAATTTCTATTTCCCCACATCCTCACCAACATTTATTATGGTTTGTATTGTTGATGGAGGAGGGAGGTGAAGAAGGGGAAAAGGACAATTGAGGAAGGAGACAGTTCAAATAATGTTATGTTCATATATGAAGGCATCACTACCAATCTCATAAACTTGTACAGGGAGGGAGGGCGGGGAGTAGGGTGGGATGCAGGAGGAAATACACCAAGTGCTGCGTGCACGTATGTTTGTATCACTTTAAATCTATAACCTACAGTTATACTGCACCAATGAACGTATAAAAAGGAAAGGGAAAAGAAACAAAAACTAAATATGAAATTTCTCGTTGTGGATGTTAGAAAAATCTATTCACCAAAATACTCTTCTGATTCAGTAGATAGAGACTAGTTTGTTGGACCCAACTTCTTGTGGAGAGGTGAATATCCTACTAAGGATGGATGTTATCTTGCTGATAGCCCAGGCTGTAAAGAATGAGTCTGCGGTTGAAGAAAGGATTTAGTGCAGGTAGTAATGAGGCAAGTGCATGAGTCAAATCCTGTTCCCAGCCCTGGCTCAGGGATCAGATAAGGATTCAGCTGCCCTTGATGGAGAGGAGACTGCCAGACAGTTCACCTGCTAAGTTCCCTCAGCCTGTGGCAGTGAACTTCACCAACCCTGTGTGCTGCCCTGGGCCCATACATACGTTCCAGGCTTTTACACCTGGGTCCATACACATGTCCCCCATTGGCAGAAACCAGCTACCAGACTCGGGGCCCCATCAGGGGCGAGAGGCGTCCCTCGGCCATCCAGCTGTACTCTCATTTAATCGTTTAATGGATGGGAAGTCCGTCCTACAGTTCATGGAATCCCAGTGCCTAACCTTTTAAGTCAGGAGTCTAAAAGCATAGTGATGAAAAAGAGAAGGGTAGGATTTGCCCTACTCCAACCTCCATCTCAGTCTTAGTAGCATCTGATGCTTGGCTTTTTGAACTTGACGTCTAGATGTGTAGCAGGCAGTGTGGACCTTGTCGGTTCCTCTGCATGCCCTGTGAGATGGCTGGTGTTGGGAAAGGGGGAACAGGCAAGTCACCTTATGCCCTGACCAAAGGAAGCCCTGCCCAGCTCGGGCTGATAGCCGTTTGCAGACATTGGTGACTGAGGGAGGGCCCAGGTCTACTGATTCTTTAGGACAAGCCAGTCTGGAGGATTTAGGTGTGGAACCTCTTAACTTCTAATCATGAACTCAATATTTGAAAACGCTAGATTAGTTAAACAAAATAGACTGGCAGGTCATGGTGACTCATGGCATATCAGTTTATAACCTCTGTTCCGGGCTTTTACATGCTACATGAGATTTTATGTCTACTATAGATGCTCCTGGACTTAGGATGGGATTATGTGCTAATTAACCTAACCCATGGAAAAGCATGCTTAGCAACAGAGCACACCATAGTGTCTCAGCTCTTTCCCCTGGCGATGGCGTGGCTCACCTGGGAGCTGCAGCCCAGATCAGGAGAGAGGACTGTATCATGTTGCCCAGGAAAGATCGAAATTCAAAGTCTGGTTTCTACTGAGTGCATATCATACAAAACAGGTACTTTCTGTATTTCTCACTGGTTATATTTAAGCTGATCCTTTGGTGTGGGATACCTAGGCTCTCAGAACCAGCTAGAGGTTTTTTTTTTTTTTTGATAATCAGTTCACACTGATTCAAAACTAGAGCAGGCCCGAGCAAATGGTCATGTGACAAAAAGAGAAATAGATGCCCACAAAAGGTGGGCACACTCTGACCGCTGGGAAGTGGAAGGCTCTTATGGAATATTTAAGGGAATGGTGTTACTGTTTTGCCCCTGGATAAAAGAGCATAGTTAAAAGGGAAGTCCCTGGGATAGCCCACAGCAGGCCACCATGTTAGGTCACATGATGACTTCATCATCAACAAAAGGCAAACTCTATGAGCCAGTTGTTATCCTGGCAATTATCGATAGCCTAAATGAAAGTGTTATTTATTAGAGAGGCACTTTCCTTTAAAAATACATCTGTGAGTAAAATCAATGAATTTAACAGATTAAATATTGTTAAGTAGTCTTGTGCTCTTTTTCAGTGAATGTTATTTCAATTAAACCCAAAGAAGAACTGATATAATAAACAGGCTTATTGTGGTAGACTGAGATATGCTATATAAATCTATAATACACTATAATCTGCTCAACCATCTTCCTATTTGCAGACATTTTACTATGAGTATTATTATTATTATTATTTTATTATTATTATTATTATTTGGTATTGGGGATTGAACCCAGCGGCATCCTACCTTTGAGCTACAAACCCAGCCTTTTTATTTCATTTTTTAAAAAGTTTGAAACAGAGCCGGGCATGGTGGCGCACGCTTGTAATCCCAGTACTTTGGGAGGCGGAGACTGGAGGATCTGGGTTCTCGGCCAGCCTCAGCTCGCTCTCTCTCTCTCTCTCTCTCTCTCTCTCTTCTCTCTCTGTCTCTCTACTTAGTGGGGCCCTCCGCAACCTCCTGAGACCCGGTTTCAAAGTAAAGTATAGAAAATAGGGCCGGGGGTGTAGCGCAGAGGTAGAACGCCCCTGGGTTCAATCCCCGGTACCGCAAAAAAAAAAAAAAATTGAAACAGGATCTTGCTAAGTTGTCAAGGCTGGCCTCAAACCTATGATCCTCTTGTCTCAGCCTCCTAAGTGCTGGGATTACAGATGTGTGCCATTGTGCCTGGTTTATGAGTATTTTTTTCTTTATAAATTATTCACGTTGTCCTTTGGAATGTCCAGAGTTCTCATATTTTACTTCTTATTCTTGAACATCCACACTTCTAGAGCTGCCCTGCAAAGGCCCAGTTTCCACTCTGGGTTTCAGCTGGCCAGTTAGTATTTTTGGTTATACCACAGCGACTTACCTACCAGCAGAGATCAATGTTTATAGCATCCTCTCTTCTCCTTGTTTGTTTAGCAGTGTTTACGCAGTTATGTCAATATTTCATTTTGCTTTGTCATCATTATTTTATAACTATGAGCAGAACACAGATAAGTGAAAGTGAAGGTAACTTTCATTATGATAAAATGTACATAACAAAATATACCGTCTTCACCATTTTAAGGGTGCAACTTAGTGGCATTGAGCACTTTCACATCATTGTGCAGCTGTCTCCCATTCATCTCCAGGACTCTCTCATCGTCCCAAAGTGAGATTTCTGTACCTATTTAACAGTAATTTCCCAACTCCCCACCAACCCCCAGTGGCTTCTACTCTGCTTTCTCTCTCTGTGAATTGATCCCTTCTAGATACTTCATGTAAGTATGATTATACAGTCTTTGCTCCTTTGTGTTGGGCAAACATGGAGATTGTAAGGAAGAACAGTATGGTCCTTTCTACCGTAATGAAATTGAGACAAAGGTGGAAATCGCTAGCCGTCATAAAAGCATAAACTGTCACCATAATAAGATGTCAACCAGTCGATTGTACACTCTGATGGGAAATGAAAGAACAAAATTAAAGTTTAAAGAAAACAGCACAACTAGAACTGGGAACGAAGGCTTGTGATCATAGGTGAGGTACAGGATCCTTAGCCTTCACTTCCTGGAACCTCCGACTCTAACGTCCACATCTGGTGCATCTTCATTGTGTATCTTATTAGGTTTGGTATGTAATACCTGAAAGAGATTAACAAGCTGAAAGGACATATTAAGAGCTTTTTTTCCTTTATTGTCATTTTTGTCCACATGTACTAGCAAAAAACAAACAAACAAACAAAAAAACACTCGTGTTTTTCTATTCCTTCCTAACCCTCTGACACCAAAGGTGTGGGTTTTCTTCTCACATCACAGTTAGCTCTCCAGTTTTCTATGGAAGCCAACAGGGTGGCCTCTAGTTTTGTCCTGACACTAATTACCTGGAGTTAGTGCACTGCCCATAGTTTAAGTGCTGGGTCCCTCCAGACTGCCCCGACTTCGAATGCCATACATCTGACCAACCGGCTATCAACTGGGAGCTCACATGACCTCCTTCTCGGGTTTGATTTGCTATAGTAGCTCCCAGAACTAGAGGAAGCACTTCAGTTTTCTATATGGTGTAGGATAAAATGAACAAGGTCTGGGGGGGATGGAGAGCTCCCCTGCTGTCTGCTGTCTCAACACAGCCATGCGTTCACCATGCCAGGAGCTCTTTCTACCTCTGCTTTCTGACTTTTTATGGAAGTTCCATTTGGATAGGCAGCTGATTAAATTATCGACCACTGGTGATTGAACTTGACCTTCCACCCCTGCCCAGAGTTCAGGTGTTGGAGGCTCAAAGTCCAAACCTTCTAATTGTGCTTTGATGTTTGTGGCAACCAGTTCCATCCTGAATCTGTCTAAGGGTCCCAGCCATCAGCCCTCTCATTGGCATATACAAGGTTCTCTTATGACTCCAGAGATTTTAAGGGTCTTGGAAACTCGTGTGTCAGGAACCAAAGACCAAGACCAAATATGAGAACAAAAGAGGTACCTACCACCCTTATCATTGAGGAGGGGACCAGGACTTTAGGAGCTTTGAGCCAGGAACTGGGGGCAGAGACCAAATATATATATTTATTATGCCACAACCTGCTACAGACAACGGAAGTGCAAAAGTGAATAAATCTTGCTCCAGCCCCGTGAACGTGTGTTCTCAGGAGTGTGGTGGACCCGGAAATGGATCTGTGAACTCACCTTGGATTTCAAAGATGAGCAGGTCACCTTTCCCTGTGGTGGTTGAAAGTTGGCCTTTGCAATCAGTCAGCTGTTTTGTAGATGTTTATTATCTTGAGGAAGCTCCTTCATTATTCCTAGTTTGCTATTTTAGCATGAATGGATGTTGAATTCTGCTGAATGCTTTTTCTGCAGCCGTTAATATAATCCTGCAAATCTTCTTCAGTCTGTGGCTATAGATAGATTGATGATGCATTGATAGATTTTTGGATATTGAGCTAGTCTTGTATCCCTGGACTAAACCTCACTTGATCTTGGTGTTTAATTCCTTTTATGTGTTGCCAAATAATTTGCTAATATTCTGATGAGGATTTTTGCATCTACTCATAAAGTATATGGATCTGTTTTTCCTTCCTTCCTTCCTTCCTTCCTTTCTTCCTTTTCTTCTTCTTCTCCTTCTTCTCCTCCTCCTCCTCCTCCTCCTTCTTCTTTTCCTTTCTTTCTTTCTTTCTTTCTTTCTTTCTTTCTTTCTTTCTTTCTCTTTCTTTCTTTCTTTCTTTCTTTCTTTCTTTCCTTCCTTCCTTCCTTCCTTCCTTCCTTCCTTCCTTCCTTCCTTCTTCTTTCTTCTTTCTTTTGTAATGTCTTTGTCAGATTTTGGAATCAGGGCATTTCCAGTTTAATGATATAAATTTGAAAGTATTTATTCCTTTTGTATTTTCTGGAAGAGGTTGTATAAAGTTGGTGTTATTTTGTAGAATTCCCTAGTGAAATCACCTGGGCCTGGAGATTTCTTTTGGGGGAGTTTTAAAATTGTAATTTTAATATTTAAACCGTTTTATTTTCTTTTTGCTAGTTATAGGGCTATTCAAAGTATCTCCACCTGATTGGGTGAGTTGTGGCAGTTCACATTCCTTGAGGAATTGGTTCATTTCAGGGCGTGTACATAGGGTTGTATATAGGGTGTATATAGGGTTGATCATAGTATTTCTGCATTAATCCTTTGGTGATGGGGTCTATAGCGATACCTCTGCCCCATTCCCATTACTGATGATGTATGTCTTTTCTCCTTTGGTAATGGGTTGCCTCATTATTGTAGGATGGTAGAAATCTACTTTTTCTAGGTAGTCTTCCCTGGCACCAAGGGGAGGGAGGACTCATTACCGTCTGGTGGAGAGGAGAATCCCACCTCCCTTCTTTTCCTTTTTAGGCACTACTGCCAATGGGGAGGATGGGGTGTTCCCTATGCTCGGACATGGTTGGAATCCAGACACCCACTCACACTTTGCTGGGGGGTGGCGCAGTTTCTTCTGTGGGGTCTGTTTGGAGTAGACAAATTATTGTCTAAAATTTTTCTTTCTTGTTGCGTGGACTCTTCCCTAGACCCTTGTCTAGAGAAAGCAGACCATAGTTAGGACTTTTGTCATCTGTGCACATTGTCATGTCCCGGCTGCTGGCTCCTTCAATTCCAAGCCTGGGATATTAGAAGCAAAAAGAATATCAAGAGAACTCACTGGCGTGTTGTTCTGCAGGTCCAGACGTCCCAGCCAGCCTTCCTTCTTCTCTCCACCTTCCAGAGGCATTTTCATATATTATATATAAACACACACACACACACACACACACACACACACGTCTATAATATCTAGGCTTTTTAGAAGTACTGAGTGGGAAGAATAGAGAAATATACATCCATCTTTCCACAAGTAGAGATCTATTATCTTTTTCAATTTTCATGTTAATATTATTTACTTATTTATTGCACAGACTGATTTCAAACATACCTATCTTTCTTAAAATTCTTGACTTTCACCAGGCATGGTGGCACACACACACTTGTAATCCCAGTACTTGGGAGGCTGAGACAAGAGGATCTGGGTTCGTGGCTAGCCTCAGCTACTTAGTGAGGCCCTCTGCAACTTAGTGAGACCCTGTTTCAAAATAAAGAATAAAAAATAGGGCTGGTAGTTGGGAGGTAGAATGCCCTTGGGTTCAATCCCCACTACTGCAAAAAAAAAAAAAAAATTCTTGACTTTCATCACTGATGATAATCTCTTACCTCCTAAAGTGATGATTACTTGCTGGTTTTGTGGATTTTTTTTAATGTTAAACTATTGACCTTCATGGAATTTTCTGCAGTTGTGGAAGTAAAAGAGAAGCCTGTCTGTGTATGTTGGATAGGTCTCTTTATCTACTTGTTCCAATAAGACTGGCCAAAGTTTGCTTTCTTTCCCCATTGTTGTATGGGTTCTTACTTTATATGGACTTCTTGTCCATCTGCACACCATTATCTTGACGTACTATTTCATCCCTGTGATTCATTATGGGTGTCATAAAAATGTATGGTAATATATTTGGCAGTGGGGTTGGGTAAGTCTGATAGTATGCCCTTCAAGAAGCCATAGCTGAAGCTGGGTGTGGTGGCTCACACCCGTAATCCCAGTACTTGGGAGGCTGAGACAGGAGGAGTGCAGGTTCGTGGCAGCCTCAGCAAGTCAATGAAACCTTCAGCCACTTAGTGAGACCCTGTTTCAAAATAAAAAATGAAAAGTGTTGGGGGTGTAGTTCGGTTGTAGAATGCCTCTGGGTTCAACCCTAGCATCAAAAAAAAAAAAAGAGAGAGACAGAGACAGAGGGAGAGGGAGAGGGAGAGGGAGAGGGAGAGGGAGAAAGAGAGAAAGAGGGAGAGGGAGAGGGAGAAAGAGAGAAAGAGAGAAAGAGGGAAAGGGAGAGGGAGAGGGAGAGGGAGAGAGAAGCAATAGTTCTTCTCTAATGTTCTATAGAAATTTTCTGCCATTTCTTCTAGCTAAATCTGCTATCAATTTGTTGAGCACCATGATATTTTTCATGAAGATTCTCACTGGCCTTTGCCATATTAATTTTCCTCCCTGAAAATTTCTCTTTTTTATGGTTCTCCACCCTGGTAAATAACCACACTGTGCACATGATTGTCTGAGCCTTAAACTGTGGCTTCGTCCTTGACCATCTGTCTCTGATCCCTCACTCAGCCAACCATGCACTGTGTGGCAGCAACTGTCACAATATGTCACTCATCTGACCTCTTCCCCTCCTTCTCCCACCCTCAGGGCCACCACCACCTCTCTGGATTACTGGAAGACTCCAGAAGAGGCTGCCGGCTCCCATCTTCAGCAGCAGCTAAAGTGACCCTTTACATCTCTGAGTCTGGTCATAACCTTCCTCTGCCCCAACACCTCCCATGGCTCTTCATTGCTCTCAGAACAAACCCAAAGTCTTTCCTGTGACCCCGGGCTCTGTGTATTCTAGAATTTTCCTATCCCTCTGTCCTCCTTTCCTACCACCTTCTTCTTCACTTCCAGAGTACCCACCGGAGCAGCCCCCTTGCTTAGGGTATCCTGATTAGGAGCCTCTACATTTTTTTTTCTTCCATATTCTGGAAAGTTCTTTTGCTATGAAGTTCTTCATTCAGGGTTTTGTCAGGTGTCCAGCCTCAAAGAGGCTTTCCCTGACCACAGTGATGTGAAGTATCAATCAGAAGGATCCTTCACCCTTCTCTGCTTTGCTTGCTCATCACCCCCTGCTTCTGTGCATTTATTAGCTGATTATTTAATTTCTGTTTCCTATCACTAGGCTGCCCCCTCCCTTTGTGTCGTGCCCTGCTGTATCCCTAGGGTGCCTGGTGTGATACCTAGTAGTATATAAGCTACCAATACATATATATTGAAGGAAGCAAAAGAATTGAGTGAGGTCGACCATTTTTATTGCCTCCAGTTTTTCCCTATCATATATAATGCCACAAAAAATATTCTTGGTGCATGAAGCTTTTCTCGAGTTTTCTAATCATATAAACACACCATCTGCAGAAGACAGGGCCCCTTCTTTTGTTACATACGTAGGTGTTCATTTTCAATGTGAAGTCGTCACATTCTGTCATTAGTCCCTCCTTGTGCTGAGTGGCTTTGCCCAGACTGTCTTCATAGGACTGTGCACAGGTCCTTTTGGGGTCTGGGCTGTTTCTTAAACCTTTTAGTGTCATGTGTATAGACAACTTTCTCTTGATCCCTACTGATGGCTGATCCTATCCGTTTGGTTTAACTCTTTCACTGAGCAGCCTCAATGAGCTTTATTTCCAAATCCATTTTCTGGTCTCTTGTCTCTCCAACAGCTTCTCCCCGTCCCTCCAGTGTGGAAGACAAGGGACATTTGAGATGCCTTTGCTGGCTCCCACTTGCCACAGTACAGACATGTGTGTGGTCAACAGCTGGTTCTCCGGGCTTGTACAGTGTGGCTCCCTGCTGTGTGATTACCCTCCCCCTCCTCTTTTCCTGAGCACCAGGCCAGCCACACCACCCCTTCTTGATGGCACCCAGTCTTCCCTCAAGCCCTCCAGTGTGCTTCATGCGCCTTGGAAGGAAAAAACCCATATTAAGCAAATTTTTTTCTTGTACTGGGGATTGAACCCAGGGGTGTTCTACCTCTGAGCTACACCCCCAGCCCTTTTTATTATTTGCTTGGAAACAGGGTCTCACTAGGTTGCTGAGGGTCTTGCTAGTTGCTGAGAGTCTTGGTAGTCGCTGAGGCTGCCCTCCAACCTTCTTTCCTCCTGTCTCAGCTTCCCAAATACTGGGATTACAAGTGTGTGCCACCACGCCAGGCTACATCCAGCAATCTTAATGCCCCCTCCTCCCTTCTTGAATCTCCTGACCTGAATCAACCCTCCACTTCTCTAGTACTTATCGCATCTCCTCCTTTACAGCATTTATCACTTTCTATCTCTTATCATAATTAGTTGTGTTTGTCTTATCTTTTGTATTAGATATTGGCTTCCTGAAGACAGGGTCCATTCATGATTCAACTCCAAGTCTCTCAAACATGTGTACACAGAAGACACTCAATAGACGATCTGATTAAGGATGTAAGTGTGTGTGTGTGTGTGTGTGTGTGTGTGTGTGCGTGTGTGTGTGTGCCCTTTCCCGATGTCCATCATAGATGGTCAAAGCTCATCTATGATGAGTTTGTATTTGTAAGTGGCCAAGCCATTTGGAAAAATTAAATATTATCTAAGTTCTACTTTGGAATAGTCCAAATATCTTTAATGTTTTACTTATATTTTCAATTACTTTATTATTATAAATCCTTTCTAAACCTAGTAACTTTTGTTTTGGCGGTACCGGGGATTGAACCCAGGGGCATTCTACCTCCAGGCTACACCCCCAGTCCTATTTTTATTCTTTATTTTGAAACAGGGTCTCACTAAGTTGTGGAGGGCCTCACTAAGTAGCTGAGGCTGGCCGCGAACCCGGATCCTCTGGTCTCAGCATCCCAAGTACTGGGATTACAAGTGTGCGCCACCACGCCCAACTTTAAACCTAGTAACATTTTAAGAAAACTCTCAGAGCCAGGCATGGTGGCACATGCCTTTAAACCCTAGTACTCAGAAGGCTGAGGCAGGTGGATAGTAGGTTCGAGGCCAGCCTCAGCAACTTAATGAGAACCTGTTTCAAAATAAAAAACAAAAAGGGCCAGCGGTGTAGCTCAGAGGTAGAATGACCCTGGGTTCAATCCCCAGTGACAAAAAATGGTCTGTATTTATGGCTGTATTTTTGGGGGGGTGATCTTTAAATGTATCTTTTAGTCCCAGCATATGCCAAAATGTTATGACAAATCTATATTCATGTGTTAATCATTTTTTTTTGCGGTACTGGGAATTGAACCTAGGGGTGTTCTACCTCCAAGCTATACCCCCAGTCCTATTTTTTATTCTTTATTTTGAAACGGGGTCTCACTAAGTTGCAGAGGGCCTCACTAAGTAGCTGAGGCTGGCTGCGAACCTGGATCCTCTGGTCTCAGCCTCCCGAGTACTGGGATTACAAGCGTGTGCCACCATGCCCGGCTACGTGTTAATAAGCTTTTGATGTAGATCAGTTTGTTCTGCTTTACTTACTGACTTCTATTTATGTTGTGCATTATTTATTGGCTTATTTCTTCTTTGCATTAGTTATTTACTCAATATGATTCTATTTTCAGAAATCAATTCTATTATTCAGTCTTTGTCCACTTGAGTCATCATGTAGTGATAGCAATCTGTTGGCGTATCTGATTAAAATGGTGTTCTCCCTGTCTTCCCTATGTTTCTATGTGGATGGCCATTGCTTATTGCAATTTTGTTTTGTAAGATATATATTAGCTGGGCGTGGTGGCGCACACTTGTAATCCCAGTACTTGGGAGGCGGAGACCAGAGGATTCGGGTTCGCGGCCAGCCTTAGCTCCTTAGTGAGGCCCTCCGCAACTTCATGAGACCCGGTTTCAAAATAAAGTATAAAAAATAGGGCCGGGGGTGTAGCGCGGAGGTAGAACGCCCCTGCGTTCAATCCCTGGTACCGAAAAGAAAAAAGATATATATTTGGTTGCAATGGGACTGAAGATACATACAAATCACCACTTCTAGGCTTGGATGAACTTGCTTATTCCTCTCAACACTTGTGAAAACAAGTTAAATACAGTCCATAAATGGTCACAGCCACATGGACATGACACTTTAGACCATTTCTGACTTTCAACCCAGGGCTGCCCAGAGCCTGCTTTGAGGATAACCATCCCTGAACCCTGGTGCCGGGATCTACAGCCATGACCACTCCAGACTGCCGGCAGGTACCCATGGGCACTTGCCTTGTGCTTAACCCGAATTTGGCAAATATTTGTTGATGTAATTGATTTCATTATTTTTTCTTCAAGCACCTTTAAAATATTGAACAATAAATACATAAAATATAGAACATTTGTCACAATGCTCGTATTTATTGGTCTTTACCTAGTCCTAATGCTTGCTCTCCTGAAGGTTTTGTCTCTGTTCCCCTATGCTAATACTCCCTTCCCTACCCTCCTGATTAGAACTGTGTGGCTTGCTTTTTGGGGATTTTGTTGTTTCTTGAATTGATTTTGTATGTTTTTGTTGGCGGCGTTTTTCTGATTCCAACTTTGGCAGTTTTCTGACTTCTGCGTTGTTGCTCTTCTGTGGATCCTCCTACCTGGAAGCCTCCTGTCTTGTTTCTCCCTTTGCTTTCTTCCCAGGATTTGGCAAATAGGACATTACAGATTTAATGAGAAACTACAGTGAATTCATCACATTGTGCTTGATTACTTTTAGATCTTTAGGGTTTTTTTTTTGTGGTACTGGGGATTGAACACAGGGGCATTCTACCTCCGGGCTATACCCCCAGCCCTATTTTGAAACAGGGTCTCACTAAGTTGTGGAGGGCCTCACTAAGTAGCTGAGGCTGGCCACGAACCTGCGATCCTCCTGTCTCAGCCTCCCAAGTACTGAGATTACAAGTGTGTGCCACCACGCCCAGCTAGATCTTTAGTTTTTAAACCACTTAACTTCAACCCTTGAATGCAGGGAAGAACTAAAATGGATTCACTCTAAGGAATAGCTTTAATGTCTATTTTATATAAGCAACCTCTAATCCTGTTCCCTTTCCCACAAAGCGAGTTTCTATTGCAATCGAAATAAAGCAATATAATTTTTAGAGCACCAATCCTCACAGACTTTTATATGCTGGCAATAAAAATTGAATGACCTAAGATACAATGCTCCGAACAGAAATTAGCAGGAAATACAAAGAATAGACTACACCTGGAGTAGGTAACATGACTCAAATATGGCATGTAGCCTGGCTTTGTATGGCTGTAGGGCAAGAATGATTTTTTCCACTTTTAAACAGTTAAAATCAAACCTGAAGAGAAATATTTCACAACATATAAAACAGTATTGAGCTTCTGCTTCCCCTATGCATGCATGAAGTTTGACTAGAACACAGCCATACTCCTTCCTTCCACTCTTATCTACGGCTCCTTTGCACCACAAAGATAGAATGAAATGTGGCCTGCAAACTCATAATATTTACTATCCAGCCCTTTACAGAAAAAAAGTTGGTCAATCTCTGCACTACACAGTAGATTATAATTGGAGTAGCTCATGTTCAGCCTGGTTAAAATAAAAATCAGAAAGTTTACTTCATTTTTTTTCCTAGTAACTGATACATTTCTTGATAATATCAGGTGGGATGATGGTCTTCGGAAAGAAAAATCTTTCTAGTAAGTTCATTTCCCCTTCACAAAGTACAAGGGGGAGCGGGGGGGGGTAGGCATTAATGCATGCACATTTGTAATTATGCATGCACATTTGTAATTGGTGATTTGTTTGTTTTATTTTGTGGATACTGAAACCGAAGGGGCCTTTTTTAAAATTTGTTTTCGGTAATTATTTTGCTAATGTGTTTTACTCCGGTAACACACAAAAGCTTAGACACTTACACCCAAAGCCTTGTAACCGGCAGAGGACATTGTATCATGCAGTCCAGTTGCTCAGCTTCTGTCCACAGCCCTGAACCCGGATCTCCCATGACTGCCCTTCCTTTAATCTCCTCTTGCCCATGGAACAACTGGGTGGATTTAGTAACTACTATCCTATTTCAGGAAAGGGTCACTCAGATAAATTTTGAATGACCTAAGCCTTCATAAGAGAAAGGAGAGCAGATTTTTTAAAAACACAAACGCGTGGTTTCTTCAACAAATGTCTGTGGGCTTGTTGCTGCTTTTTCTGATGATCGTACTAGCAGGCCTCCCTCCTCACTTCCTCCCGCCTCCTTGGCTGGCTCTCTGTCCCACTGGCCTTTCTTCCTAATTGCTTCCTGCATTTCTGTTTTATTTGCTTCTCTCTGATTGTTTCTCACTGGCCCACCCTCCTGGGTCACGACCAGTCAGGTTGCCCAAGCGTGGTAGGCATTGCCTCTGAGCAGCACACCTTCTCTGTTCCCGGCTTCCGCCCATCCACCTGGCTTCCTATCCTCTACCCTTGGGAGTAAAAATGTCCTTCACGCCAAGCGTGGTGGCGCACACTTGTAATCCCAGTACTTGGGAGGCTGAGACAGGAGGATTGCAGGTTCGCAGCCAGCCTCAGCTACTTAGTGAGGACCTCCACAATTTAGTGAAACCCTGTTTCAAACATGAAAAATAAAAAATAGGGCTGGGGGTGTAGCTTCGAGGTAGAATGACCCTGCATTCAATCCCTAGTACTGCAAAAAAAAAAAAAAAAGAAAGAAAAAATGTCCTTTCCACATAGTGAGCTGAGCAGCTCCCCGTGAGAGTGCACTGGGATTGATGAAAGGAAAGAAAAGGGCATTTTCTAGTTTGCCTTCAGAGATCCTATTGCTTCAGGGCTTTTCTTTTTTTATATATATAATTTTTTATTGGTGCATTGTAATCATCCATCTTGATGGGTTTCAGGGTGGTGGAAGTATACATGCACACATCTGTCAACTAGCCCTCCCCCAAATCCCACCCCCATTCCCTCCCCCTTCCCTCCTTCTCATGCTCAGCATAGTAGTTGACTTTGATAAGTTTGTGTATGTACATCCTGTGCATTAGGGTGTTTCCCTCTTGTCCCCCCCATCTCCCTCAGTTATGTCGCCTTCTTTACTCATCTGAGGTTTTCTCCATCTTTTTCTGGAGTCCCTTCTACGCCCTATTCTCCCTAGCTTCCAAATATTAGGGAGAGTATCGACTTTTCACTTTTTGTGACTAACTAATCTCACTTAGCATAATGTTCTCTAATTCCATCCATTTCCTTGCAAATGATGTAATTTTCTTCTTGATGGCTGCATAAAATTCCATTGTGTACATATCCCATAGTTTTGTAATCCATTCATCTGTTGATGGACATCTTGGCTGGTTCCATAGTTTGGCAATTGTGAATTGTGTGGCTATAAACATAGATATGCATGCATTAGTCTGGTAGTTTGGTTTCTATTCTTTTGGGTAGATACCTAGAAGTGGTATTGCTAGGTCACATGGTAGGTTCATTCCCAGTCTTCTGAGGATCCTCCACACTGTTTTCCAAAGTGGTTGCACTAATCTCTGATTGCTAATGATGTTGACCATTTTTTTCATACATTTATTGGCCATTTGTATTTCTTCTTTTGCGACGTGTCTATTTAGTTCACTTCCTATGAAAGAAGGACAGGTGACTCCAGTTTAGGGATATTGGTGACATTGCAGGCACGGTGCTAAGTTGGGCAAGTCTAGGACCCAGTTAATCCTTACAAATCTTCACCTAAAGGTGCATGTGCCCCTCTTTTCCAGGTGATTAAAGGGGGCCTGTTCGTGCTAGTAACCTATCCACAGTCACAGGCCGAGAGCAGGAGAACTGGGTTTCAAGCTGGGGCAGTCCTCAGAGGGCAGCTTTGGGGGCTGAGGGCAGGAAACCTTTGGATCAGGGCTGTGCTCAGGAAGGAGGGGGTTGTACTTGGGTCCTGGGAGGCCAGGTGACTGCTCTTGGCATGTCGCTTATCCTTCAGGAAATGCTGGTTGTAAAAGGACTCAGCGTATGGGGAGATTGCAAAGATGTGGTTTTCAGAGGACTCTTCCTTCTCTGTTTAACAGTGAGGTCAGCGGGCCGGCCAGAGGTCACGGGGAACGAACAGCTGCACCATTTGAATACGTGAATTCCGCACTGATTATTGTGGCCTGCTCAGTATCAAGTATAAAATGCTCAACACTGGAGAGACGGTCCTAACAACCCCCATATAGACCTTCACTCTATTATTTAGAAATTAGTTCTGTAAATCCCTTCACATGATTATGATTACGTTGCTTTGGCTCGAAGAGTGCTCAGTACTGTGGCTGTAGTCCTGTTGGCTATAAGGACATACATATTCAATCTAATGTGATTGGATGTTTCAAAGGACTTACTCTGTCTTTGTAGTGTTGTTGTTCGATTACTCGGATGTACTTCTGTCGGGGTGCATTTGTGATATTATAACACAACAGCACAGACTAGGTAATTTATAAAGAAAAGACAGTGGTTTCCTGGCAGTTTTGGAGGTGCCAAGTCCACGATGATCCAGGCTCTGACATTTGGTGTCTCTTGAGAGCCTTCTTCCTGCGTCCTCACATTGTGGAAGGCAGAAGGGCGAGCCAGGGTGCAATAGCCAGGTAACCAACCAAGCTTGGCAAGAAATCGCTTTTTGAGGGCCTTACTCCCTCTTCAAGGCCCCAGTGGAATTTTGGAGGGGACACACTGAAGCCACAGCATCCTCCTATTCTGCTTTAATTCTGCAACGTATTGAATGTCTTCAGGATGACTTGCTGTTGTCTTGGAAATAAGCACGCTCTTTGCTTAAGCCCTGTCCTGTGAGCTTTGTGAGTTAAGGCTCTGTGTCAGTCAGCTTTGAGTCACTGTGACAGAAGACCCGAGAACAACAACAACAACAACTTAGAGGAGGAAGGGTTTATTTCGGCTTATGGTTTTAGAGGTTTCAGTCCATGGTGGGTTGGCTCCTTTTCTCTGGGCCTGAGGTGAGTCTACATCATGATGGAAGAGCGTGGTGGAGGAAAGCTGTTTACTTTATGGCTCTGGGTAGCAGAGGGAGGGAGAGAGAAAGAAAATAAAAAAGGCCAGGGCAGTATCTAGTCCGCAAGGGCATACCCCCAGTGACCTGCTTCCTCCAACCATGCTCCACCTGCTTAAGTTACCACCCAGTAAATCATTAATCCATCACTGAATTAATCCCCTGATGAGGTCAAGGCCCTTGGGGTCCAGGAACCTCCCAAGGGCCCCACCCGTGAACACTGCAGGAGTGGGGACCAAGCCTGGAGACTCAGGTCCCTGGGGACATTCCAGATCCAAGCTACAACATCTACGTCCCATGCTGCCCTCAGGCGTTGGCCGAGCCCATGTCTCTCTCCTCTTTTTCTGCTACAGGATGACCCCAGTGTGTTCTCTGTATTAAAGTCACACCAGGTTCCACCCTGAGTTGGGAGATGGATCTCCCCCTCTATTTGTTCCTTTCCTAGAAAGCACTTCACACCTGTCTATGAGTTGAACGCCTGTCTGTCGGTGACTCTTGGCTCCTCCTGGTGTCTTTCTCAGCAGATCTCCTCTTCCTCTGGATTCTCATAGCACTTAACCGGGTTGGCTCCACGTTGCTTGTCTTGGAGGAAGTTGCAGATCACCTGCATCTTCACTCCACTGCGAGTTCCTTGAGACTGCAGGCCATGGTGTGTTTACGTCCTTCGGAAAGTAGTCACTTTGTGCATCTTGATGAATTGATTGGGTCGTCTCTGAAGGACACGTCTCAAAAACTCAACATATTCAATATTCCAGAATGAAAGCATCTAAAATTAAAAATAAATAAGTTACAATTTCTCATAAAGGCCAGCGATGATGACAGGCGTCGTCCCCACACTGGCTTGTGACCTAGCCACCTTGATAAGACCCTGGATGTCTTTGAACCTTGGTTGAAACTTTGATTTTAAAGAGCGTGAAAATACCTGGTTCACTTACATGTTAGGGTTTTTTTTTGTTTTGTTTTTTCTTGGTACTAGAGTTTGAACCCAAGGGCATTCTACCTCGTAGCTACACCCTTAGAACTTTTTATTTTTATTTTTTGTTGTTGTTGTTTGTTTAAAAACAGGGTCTTGCTAGGTTGCTGAGAGTCTTGCTGAGTTGCTGAGGCTAGTCTTGAACCTGCAATCCTCCTGTCTCAGCCTTCCAAGTACTGGGATTACAAGTGTGCGCCACCACACCCTGCATGTTAGTGGAAATGTTTGGGAAATCACTAAATTCCTCGAGATATGAAATTTCATTGTTATATTCCATTTCCATAGCCCCAATATTTAAGAAAAACTTAATAGGGGTTTAGAAAAATAAAATCTGAGCCAGGTGTGGTGGCACATGCCTATAATCCCAGTACTTGGGAGGCTGAGACAGGAGGATCACAGGTTCAAGGACAGCCTCAGCAATGCAGTGAGGCTTTCAGCATCCTAGTGAGACCCTGTTTCAAAAACAAAAAAATAAAAAGGGCTGTGACATGGCTCAGAGGTAGAGTGCCCCTGGGTTTAATCCCTAGTACCACAATAAACCCAGTAACCACACACACACACACACACACACACACACACACACACACACAAGAAAGAAAGAAAGAAAGAAAGAAAGAAAGAAAGAAAGAAAGAAAAAAAAAGAAAGAAGCAAACCTGTGCTATGTAGTTAATATATACCTAGAGCATTCTAATTCTGATTTCCAGTTCAACTGTTGCCCAAATAATATTTACTGTGAATAGTGTTAAGGGAGTCATCTCAATTACCTTGTAATCTGGAAAGCCAGTCTATAGCCAATCATACTGGGACACCTGAGAGATTTTGAAATTGGACCCAGTGGTTCTAAGAGAACCAGTATGCCTTCTCTATAATTCCTGTAAAACTCATACTTCCTGTCATCCTTTTTTTTTTTTAAACAGGCTTCCATCTCTATCACAAATTGCCCACCATCGTGCCTGAGAGCTGCCTTCTTATAATGGTCGGACTTCTACTGGGCGGGATTATTTTTGGCGTGGATGAAAAGTCTCCCCCTGCAATGAAGACGGATGTGTTCTTCTTGTATCTCCTGCCGCCCATTGTGCTGGACGCTGGCTATTTTATGCCCACTCGCCCGTTCTTCGAGAACATCGGCACCATTTTCTGGTACGCGGTGGTGGGGACGCTTTGGAATTCCATTGGCATCGGGGTGTCTTTGTTCGGCATCTGCCAGATTGAAGCGTTTGGCCTCACCGACATCACCTTGCTGCAGAACCTGCTCTTCGGCAGCCTCATCTCAGCAGTGGACCCCGTGGCTGTGCTCGCGGTCTTCGAGAACATTCATGTCAACGAGCAGCTCTACATCCTGGTCTTTGGGGAGTCCCTGCTAAACGATGCTGTCACAGTGGTAAGTAACAGTAACGTGTCACAGTGCATCCCTTTAGCACATCGGGCTATACACCCACCTGCATCTTAACGGGGTTCCTCCGAGGATGGAGAGGGAAAAATCAACCAAACTCACTGTCTCCCACTGTATTCTCACAACACACTTCTGACACGAGACATGACTGGGTTTTTCTCAACACTGTAAGCAAGGGGTCAGTTCCATAGAGGGCACCAGTTGGGTGTTGCCCTAATTCACTTCCGCTCTGACACTATCTACCTGGAGATAGCATGAGATCCCCGGGTGGGGGGCTCAGTCCCCAAGACTGTCCCTGACCTCTGGCGCCTGTTACCTCTGCTTCCGACCGAGGGACTATAAGTTGGAGGTTCCCATGACCTCCTCCTTGCTAAAGTAGCTCACAGAACTCAGCGCCACACTTGTACTTCTGGGTTTAATGTAGATATTGCAAAGGAGACAGATGGAGAGCTGCATCTGGCCAGGTGTGGGGGAAGGAACAGGAAGCTTGCACGTGCTCTGCAGGTGCACCTCACTTCAGGAACCTCCAACTATCTAGACGCTATCTCAACTATCTCAATTATCTGGACGCTCTCTGAACCCTGTCCTTTGGGGGTGATAAAACCCAGGCTTTATTACATAGGCCTGATTGATTAAATCATTGGGCATTTGTCATAAACAACCTATTGCCAGCCTCTTTGCCCTCTTGGGAGATTGAAGGGTGAAGCTGAAGATCCCAACTCTGGAGCTCTGCCTTGGTTTTTCCATCAGCCATTAGCACAAAGATGCTTATCAAGCTGGGCATGGTGGCACACACCTGTGATCCTAGTACTTGGGAGGCTGAGACAGGAGGATCACAGGTTTGAGGATAGCCTCAGCAAGTAGTGAGACTCTCATCAATCTAGTGAGACCCTGTTTCAAAATAAAAATAAAATAGGGCTGGGGGTGTATCTCTGAGGTAGAAGGCCCCTGGGTTCAATCCCTAGTACCACAAAATGAATAAATAAATAAATAAAATAGGTCCTTATCAGTTCAGAGATTCCAAGTCATTTAAAAGTTGTATGTCAGGAAAAAGGATAAATGCCAAAAATATATTTCACAATATCGCAGCCCTTCTCCTGGATGAATGCTCTGGTGATAGTGTCTTGAAATTCTTAATACATTTTTTAATGTGTTGCTTATTTTTATTTATCACCGTACCGCTGGCCCCTCATTGTCACTGCGCTGGGCCCTACAAAGCCTATAGCTGGTCCCTTCATACAAGGCCCTGGTTATGCCAGCGGAGCATAAACCTGTTTGTGGCCTTTGAACCTCTGAGGAGTCACCATTTTGGCATTTTCCAAAGTGATGGTCTTTGATCATCATCTAAAAGACTTCAGATCCCAGAATTCTTTGTGAGAAGTAATGCCATCAGTATGTGATGTGTACAATACATGTAGAATGGCAGCGCCTGCTAAGTCTCCTTCTCTGTCTGGGGAGGGTTTATGTATTATTTAAATAATCCTAGGGAATTTTCTCATCACACCCTCCTTTTCTATTCCTACTTACCCAGCACACTTCTTAGCCCCATCGCTTTCCCATAAGTGGGCATTTATTCAGACAACGCAAATTATTTTTAATTCTCTTTTAATTTCCACATAATGAGAGTCAGAGGCTGTGATGATCTTAATGTTAGTAGGATTTCCCTCCACCCTGCCTTCCGAACTCAGGCAGGGTGGGAAGGAAGGGTGGGGAAACATCTCCCTCACCCACAGACAGGTAGACAGCTCTGCCTCCACTCCTGACAGAGCCTTAAGTGATCCTGGATTAGTAAACCAGTTAGTTAGCCCTCTTGGTGCTATAGTAAGGCTCACAGGAATGGTAACCATTAATCTTTTGTGAATGCTCCCCTATGCTTGGTTCTGGATGACAACCTATAAAGTAGATATTTCCATTTTGCAGATAAGAAATTGAGGTGGGGAAAGATTAAGTAAAGCATGCTTTAAGTAATTTTAACACCCTCTCCACTAGTTCTTAACCTTAAAATACTAATCCTGATGCAAAAATCTGCATAGAAACCAACATTATGCTCTGTTATCTATATTATACTGTAGAAGTGGATCCCTGAACTAAATAAAATGCTATCTCTAAGGATGTCCATTAACTCCGTCTGGACATTGTTATCTAGACAATGTGTTGATAGTTTATTGGTCACAGTTCTTAGAATAGTTGCTAAGACAGGGACTTTAAGCTAAGTTAACTCATTCAAATAACTAAGCTCACTTCGAACATTCTATTATTTATTAACAGAGATTGGTCATTAACTTACCAATATTAAATTTTAACTGGGAAACTGCCATCATAGAAACATTTCATAACTCATTCTAATTCCCTCGGGCATCAGGTTTTCCACTGTGACTTACGTTAGATATGTAAATTTTACCCTTGTTGAAGGAGATTGTGCACCTTTGAATGTGGCATTTCTGGAGTGAATCTATTTAGTGTAAAGGGAACTTTCCCGAGAAATAGGAACACCTTGCTCTATTCCTTCTAGGCGAGCTGAGCAAAGTCAGGTCAGTAGCAGAATGACACACCACTTATACCACTTCCCTGCATCTTAGGAAATTTCTCATTCAGACACCTCAGAGGTTCATTCTGTAAGTTTTTCCAGAATCAGATTTCAGGAAGGGATCTGACTAAATCACTATTTAGAGTGTGCTAAGGCCGCGGGCCGGCTGGAGACATGTTCTGTCCTTCCTCTCAAGAGGCACCAAGCCATCCACAGTGGCATTATGGAGAGGGAGGGCTGGCCCAGGGAGGCAGTGGGCCAAACTGAGAGCTTGCCCTTACAAAGGGAAGGAGGGCAAGGACAGAGAAAGGACAGGGCCACTGTGTAGAGGTGGATGCCCTTGAGGATGGCCAGGGCCTGAAAGCCAAGATGATTTTGATGGTATCATATGAAACAGTCTCCTTGATGTGTTGCAGAGCCTGGCTTGATAGCGCCCATATCCTGAGAACTCAGACCCACAGGATTTCGGTGCATGCAGGGCCTTTGCCTGTCTCATGCCAAGGAATAAATTACCTGATGTTTATTTCATGAAATTGGCCCAATACTGTACTGAATGGAACTCATGCTAGAAACGATTAGAACAATTGGTGTAAAAATTGTTATTTTCCCTTCTACTCAGATATCCTCAAAGCATAGAGGTGGGGATGTTTTATGGAAAGTTTTTTCATTCATCTAGTTTTATCCCTAGGAGAGGCTAATGAGACTCATAGAATAGTAAAAGTTACTGAAATATGGATCATGGTGCATGCAGTCAAAATGATGCATCCCTAGCAGCTGGAGGTAGGAGGATAGAGGAAAATCAGAGAGGACTCATGCTAAAAGTGTGGTCTTAGGGTTATTAGCCTCTTCCCAACCCAGAGTATGTTAAATTCAGTACTGAGATAGAAAGGTCAAAGGGAAGAAATACTAGCATAAAAATGAGTCAAAGCAAGAGGAATTTGTAATATATAAGTTGTAAATCAAACTCTTCATGTTATTGTCCAGGGCTATGGTAGATTAGAATTAACTTTTGGAATGGCAAAAAATTATTATTTTATTTATTTATTTATTTTGGTACTAGGGATTGCAGCCAGGGGCGTACTACCTCTGAACTACACCCCCAGCCCTTAATATATTTTGTTTTAAAACAGGATTTTGCTAAGTGGCTGAGGTTCTCACTAAATTGCTGAGGTTGGCCAAACCTGCAATCCTCTGGTCTCAGCTGCCCAAGCACCAGGATTATAGGCATGGGCCACCCTGCCCGGCTACAACTTTTTAAAGTGTGATTGTTTTAAATAGGATTTTTGTGCTGCCCCGTATAGTAAATATTTTATGAACACTTTTTCAAATCCAAAGATTGTTCAGGTTCTCAGTTATCTTTCAGGTCCTGCTATTTCCACAGTAGTCCACAGCCAAATGACTTAGGTTCATATGGTCATTTCCAACATCATTCTGAGAACCTGTTAATGCAACCATTGAGTAGTCTAACGAATTTTCCGAGAAGGCTTAAAGAGCTTCCTGAAGCATTTCCTAGTTGTCCAAGAAAAATTGGCTCTGTAGAGAGAAGCTAGTGATGTGCCCCAGTGACCAGTTGCTGTAGGTGGGAAGAGAAGGGTACACAGCGACCACTTAGAACTTAAGTCTGCCTTCATGAGTAGCAGAAGAGAGCTAAAATTCATTATGCAAACGTGATCGTCCTTTATGTTTCATATAAGAAAAAGTGACCTGAATTCTGTTTTTCTGGAGCAGAGCTACTCAAAACAACTGTATTTGCATGGTTTGAATCCTTGCTTTACACAGTTTCACTGAATGAGTGCACATTTTTAAGTAAAAATTTAACATATATAATTATTAACTTATATAATAATATATTATTTCTTGGAATAATCATAACAGATAGACCTTCAGTCCCAGCTTAAAAGCACTCAGCTGTCAAATTAGCCCACTATGGAATTTAGTGAGTAGGCATCACTGGAATTTTAATCTCCTAAAAACACAAGTCTCGAGTTGAAGCCATCTTTGCACAGACTCACTGAAGACATGATGGTAGTCCACATTCATCATTTATATGTATACATAATACATATGCATATATATATATATATATATATATATATGCAACTTAAAACTCTAAAGCACTCTTCCATCTAGATTCCCTTGGATAAAATTAAAGGATTTAACTGGAATGAACTAATTATGGGGTTGTGGCCAGTTGTAACAAAAAGAATTTTATCTACTGCTGATCCCTTGGTATCAGGTTCAGTGTAAACAAGTTGGAGGTTAAGGAAGGCTTTGTGGTTGTCAAGGTAACATTTCTACCTCAGCCATTTCCTCTATAACATGGCGCTGGGATGTCAGACAGCAGGCTGCTCAAACTGGGGCTTCTGCCCAGTTTGCTGAAAGAAAAGTTCCCACAACTCATCCGATAACATCCAAAGGGATATTAAAGTGCACCTCTGATAGACTGATGGATCGAGTTGCCAGGAAAATAGTTTTGATAGTTTTGGAAGGATTATGAATGCATGACCACCTGCTGACGCCAGTTCTCTGTGGCCGTGAACACCCGAGTGTCTCTTGGGGATCTCTGAAGGGTGCCAGATGTGGTAGGGTGGAGAGGCATGATTGAGGACGAGGAGGAGACATACTTGAGCTCTGTGCAAAAGGAGTTTCTAATTTTGTTGGGGGAAATGAGGCCTTTGAGAGGCAGTACCAGTGCAAGGTGGAGAAATGCAAATCTCTGAACGGTTTGGGGGACATTGATCTGTGTGTTGCAGGAGATCAGAGAAAAGGGGCGATTCACGAGAGCTGTAGGAGGCCAAGAGGGCTCTTGAGGGGAACAGAGGCTTCGGCAGCACCTTGAGAAGATAGATAAAGTCTCCCCAGGTTTAAGGGCTGAGGTTCTGCCACAGAAAAGACAGGCAAGAAAACCTGGGGCAGGAATGAGTATATGTGGTGTATGTGTGAAGCAGTGGTGAAATCCTGCCCCAGACTTCCCAGGGTGTTGAAAAGTAATCAAAATAAAATAACAAAAATTACAAAAGGTATGCCAGGTGTATGGAGACTGTTAGGTTTTCCCAGAGCCAGGCAGCCAAAGATTTTAATCTTGGGAGTGGAAAATGAAATGGCAGGATTTGAAGAAAGTAGGTCGTGTGGTGGCTGTAGGGGGAATTAGAAAAAGGGAGAAATGACACTCCCCAGTGGGGCTGGAGGAGGGGAGGGCACAAGCTGAGGAGTCTGGGGACAGAACTGCGGTGCCCAAGTGTATTGGTAGGGAGGTTGTCAATGCACAAAGAGGTATGGGGTATCACAAAATGGCCGGGAACCCCGCGTTTCTCCTCTCTTTGTTCAGAGATGCTGGTGATGGTCACCTTTGGCTTTGGCAGTTTGGAGGCAAAAGGTATAGCTCACACGTCTCTGATCCTCTCTCAGGAAGAGACTGTGGCATGTTGCTGCTTCTGAGACCTGATCCTGCAGGCAGCCTCTGGTTGAAAGCAGGAAGCCGCTGAGACTCGGAGCCAGTTTCTTCTCTATTTGGCAAATGACGGTGCTTTCCAAATATTTAATTCCTCAAGAGTTGGAAGTCTCTTTTGCTCTTCTTTTATTTTTTTCTAAATTCTTTTTTTAACATGCTTTTATTGGTGCATTGGAGTCTCACATCACAATGAATATCTATTTGATGTTAAGATATTCTTTATTGGTGTATTTTGATTATACATCTTAGTGAAATTCAAAGTCATACAAACAAACATGCACACAGGTCTTCGTGTGTTACCCTTCAACTTCCACCCCGCTACCCATTCCTCTCCAGACTTGACAGCAAGATTGGTAGTGACACCTTCATACATGGGCACATCATTGGAACTCTTTCTCTCATCAATTCTTCCCTTTCCCCTCTCCACCTCTCTCCCCCTATCCCCTTCTGCTATTCTACTGATCCTTCTCCTCAACTCTTTTGTTCTTCTCTTAAGCCATTTCTGGGTGGTAGGATACCAAATGCCCATGGGTGTTGCATCAAACATTAGGAGGAAGGAAATGCTCATTACTTTCTAAGGAATCAACAACTATTTTTTCAAAACCAACAGACATTTATCACATCTACTAGGCAACATGGAAGATGCAAATCATACTAAAGCATTGGTTGACCCAAAGGAGTTTTCAATCCAGAAGAAGAAAAACCTTATGCCAAACCTGTAATGTGGTATGTGATATAAATTACCACAGTGAAGTAAAAAAATAACAAGATGGTATTTTCCAGGACATGAGCTGGTTACAGGAGGTGCTGACTCATGGTTGAATCTTGAACTCCTTAACCAGGTCAGGAGACCTGCTTGCTAATGTTGCCTCTGACTTTATGTGTCATTTGACCATGAACAAATTGGATCAGTTTTGAGGTTCTCAAAGCCCAGGTGAAGATGTAGAATAGCCTTTGTCTCCAGTATCCTTGTCAGTTGGCTTTCCCAAAGATGCTCCCAATGTTGTAAATATCACCATGAAAGATGCAGGAAACTTGCTTAACTTGTACTTGACTTACTGGTTTTGTGGAAAAAAAAAAAAGGTAAGAATTAAGTCATGCTTTCCCATTCCATTTGGCTCAGTACCCCTACCATGAATGAAGCATTTTGCCCAGCAGATATGAAACGCCCAGCCTTCTCAAAGCCTGAATTAAACCAAGATTGTGTAGAGAAATCTAAACACATTGTCGCCTCATCACTTTAGAGGCATAAAATATGTATGCAGTTACAACATACACATACACACACTCGCCATCTCTTTGCTTTAGGGAACCTCCTTGGGGGCTCATCCAGGCAGGTAGGTGTTGGTGGGATGAGATGGTGGGATGTGGCGTGAGGATCCAGGAAGAGGACTTCTCTGGTTTGGGTACATGAACTGATGGGTGGGTCCCATCCATGGAGTCACTCCACCTTATATTCACAGCAGCACTGAAAAGCTGCTCTCTGACACACGACTTCCCAAGCAATGGTGGCACGAGCAAGGTGTGCTGGATGGCAAACAATTATTTTTTTTTTTGCAGAACTGGGGATGGAACCCAGGGGCATTCTACCTCCAAGCTCCACCCCCAGTCCTATTTTGTTATTCTTTATTTTGAAACAGGGTCTCACGGGGTTGCAGAGGGCCTCACTAATACCTGGGAGGCTTACAACCTCCCAGGTATTACAAGCGTGCGCCACCACGCCCAGCTGCAAACAAATAATTTATATTTTGGAATAATCTTTCAGATGATATCTGGAAAAATAATGTTTTAGGAATAAGTTAGGTAATAACCTTGAAATCTCCTTCCTTTGCTTTTAGAAATGGTGTGGTGGAGCCGGGTGTGGTGGCGCACGCTTGTAATCCCAGTACTTTGGGAGGCGGAGACCAGAGGAGCCGGGTTCGCGGCCAACCTTAGCGCGCATGCGCGTGTGCGCGTGCGTTTTCTCTCTCTCTCTCTCTCTCTCTCTCTCTCTCTCTCTCTCTCCGCTCTCTCTCCCCTCTCTCTCTCTCCGCTCTCTCTCCTCTCTCTCTCCCTCTCCCTCTCTCTCCCTCTCTCTCTACCTAGTGAGGCCCTCCACAACTTCATGAGACCCGGTTTCAAAAATAAAGCATAAAAAAGATAGGGCCGGGGGTGTAGCGTGGAGGTAGAACACCCCTGCGTTCAATCCCCAGTACCGCAAAAAAAAAAAAAAGAAAAAAAGAAATGGTGTGGTGGCACACATTCGTAATCCCAGGACTTGAGAGGCTGAGACTGGAGGATCCAGGTTCGCAGCCAGCCTCAGCTACTTAGTGAGGCCCTCTGCATCTTAGTGAGACCCTTTTTCAAAATAAAGAATAAAAAATAGGACTGGAGGTATAACTCAGAAATGGTTTCCCTGACGACCGGCTTTTATCAAAGTTTTTCTTGTTTGTGTAAAGCCACAATATTAAAATATGTGATTACACAATGATGGCCACGTGGGTACAGGGAAGAAATGTCCCCCTCGGCAGGTCAGGTGCTTGCTGGGCTCAGAATGATCATGGGGACGTCAGAGGGGTCCTGACAGCGTGTTTGCTCTCCCCCAGGTCCTCTACAACTTGTTCAAGTCCTTCTGCCAGATGAAAACCATCGAGACCATTGACGTGTTTGCGGGAATCGCCAACTTCTTTGTGGTGGGAATTGGTGGCGTGCTCATCGGCGTCTTCCTGGGATTTATAGCAGCATTTACCACTCGGTTCACACACAATATCCGAGTGATTGAACCACTCTTTGTCTTCCTGTACAGCTATTTATCCTACATAACAGCTGAAATGTTTCATCTCTCTGGCATCATGGCGTGAGTATTTCTTTGCTCAAAGTCCTTGACTAGTACATTTCATTGAAGTCATGCATTTGAAGCTAAGATATTAAAATTGAAAAAGTTTGACAAAAGATTTACTCTTATTATTCCAAGAATAATTAAAAGTAGATTTTTCTTACCTTTTATTCCAAAGAAATGAAAATATCTACCAGCCAAATTTATATTAAGGTGATCAGGGCTAAGCTGGAAAACTACCTAAATATTGTCTCTTGAGTTTCTTATAAAATAGAACAATAGATGTTGGGGGTTGATCTTGTTCAGACACCAGAATTTTGTGAGTTTGATCTCCATTCAGTGTGGTGCATGTGAGCGGCTGTAAAATATTCCAAGGATGTATCACCCACACTGTCCATGGAGTTCTGACATTGCTTCTGTGTATCCATTCAAATAATCTTAGTGGTAGAAATATTTTGCACAAGCTGGGTGTTGGTGGCACATGCTTGTAATCCCAGTACTTGGGAGGCTGAGACCGGAGGATCTGGGTTCACGGCCAGCTTCAGCTACTTAGTGAGGCCCTCTGCCCCTGGAGAGCCCCCCAGTGCTGGGAATGCGGGGCAGGTGAGCCCTTGGCCCTGCCCCCAGAGAACCCCAAACCCCTGGTGCTGGAGACTTGGAGCAGGAGAGCCCTTGGCCCTGCCCCCGGAGAACCCCCCGGTGCTGGAGATGGGGGGGCAGGTGAGCCCTTGGCCCCGCCCCCAGAGAATCCCTCCCCCTGGAGCTGGGGACGTGGGGTGGGCGAGCCCTCGGCCCTGCACCTGGAGACGCCACCAGTGCTGGGGACGCAGAGTGGGAGAGCCCTTGGCCCCACCCCCAGAGAACCCCATCCCTGGTGCTGGAGACGCGAGGCGGGTGAGCCCTTGGCCCCACCCCCAAAGACCCCCTGGCGCTGGGTATGGGGGGCAGGTGAGCCCTTGGCCCCACCCCCAGAGAACCCCAAACCCCTGGTGCTGGAGACTCAGGGTGGGAGAGCCCTTCGCCATGCCCCCAGAGACCTTCCCTGCGCTGGGGATGCAGAGCGGGCAAGCCCTCAGCCCCGCCTCCAGAGAACCCCTCACCCCGGCGCTGGGGACGCAGGGTGGGTTAGCCCCCAGCCCCACCCTGGAGTACCCCAGTACTGAGGTCACGGGAGGATGAGTCACAACCTCACACAGGAGGGACTCCAGACAAAGAGAGAAAACCTCAGATGAGTGAAGAAGGCGAACTAACTGGGAGAGGTGGGAGGGAAGGAGAGGGAAACAAACTGGTGCACAGGATGGACATACACAAAGATATCAAAGTCAACTACTATGCTGAAAACAGGAAGGAGGGAGGGGAGAGGCAGGGGGGTGGGAATTGGGGAGGGCTAAGTGACCGATGAGTGCATGTATATGTCAACCACCCTGAAATCCTTCAAGATGTATGATTGCAATGCACTAATAAATTAAAAATATATAAAACAATAGGGTGAGGGTGTAGCTCAGAGGTAGAATGCCCCTGGGTTCAATTCCCAGTACTGCCAAAAAAAAAAAAGAAATATTTTGCACAAGAGGTTCAATTGGAGATAAGATCTTAAAGTCATTGAAAGCAGAATTCAGTGAATATGGGCTGTGATATAATTTCAGTTTAGGCTTTTAAGGTAATTGATTTATAAAACAAGTTATTTGCATATTAAAGATAGGGTATCATTCACTAACTGAGTCTGAAAACCAGTGTCAAAAAGTCCCACCGGTGGGCTGAAGAATGCCAATGTGTGGATCCCACTGTGGCCTTTAGAGTTCTGCTCTGAAGCAAGCCACTCATTGGGTGTGGAGGGTACCTTAGTAATGGATAATAAACCGGGCGCAGTGGCACACACCTGTAATCCCAGTACTTGGGAGGCTGAGATAAGGATGGTTGCCAGTTTGAAGCCAGCCTCAGCAACTTAGCAAGGCTCTCAGCAACTTAGTGAGACCCTGTTTCCAAATAAAAAATAAAATGGTACTGGGGGGTGTAGCTTGGAGGTAGAATGTCCCTGGGTTCAAGCCCTAGTAACACACACACACACACACACACACACACACACACACACGTGCCTTTATGATTTTTTTAAAAAATTGACAAATATATTATTGGTAGTCCCATATGCACTAGACTGTATGCTAGATCTTGTTAAATGTATTTACAGTTTTGCTGCTGAAAATATAGGCTTTGTTATTCCTGAAATTTTCTCCCCCAACCTGATTTAGATGATGCTTTGAAATCAAAGACTATTTTGTTTTCTGCCTTCTACTAGCACTTTGGTATCAGCAGCAGAAGAGATTTGTGGTGGAGGAAAATCAGAGGCCCCTCCGCAAGGAGAGTGGCAGTCGTGGTCATGAAATTCGTGAGTTAAAGGTTGGGTGGTTTTCTGTTTCACAGAGAACCTAAATAAAGCAACATATTAATCCAGTTTGACCCAGTAGTGAAACGTTCCGTGTCTTCCTAGTTGCTATTCATATCATTTGTGTGACTTCCAGTTTCCTCACTGTTCTTTGACCAGTGACATTGAAAATGTGGGATCCGCTAGTTACAAGGTCTGGAAGGACAGTGTGGGGGTGGGACCTAGTGTCTAGTCTCCTAGCACTGTTGTTCCAGAAACAGTTTGTGTAGGAACTGCGTTTTGCAAAGTAGGGATCTCAAGCCAGTCATTTTTTTTTTTTGTGGTACTGGGGATTGAACCCATGGGCTTTCTACCTCTGAGCTACACCCCCAGCCCTATTTTTTATTCTTTATTTTGAAACAGGGTCTCACTAAGTTGCAGAGGTCCTCACTAAGTAGCTGAGGCTGGCCACGAACCCGGATCCTCAGGTCTCCGCCTCCCAAGTACTGGGATTACAAGCGTGCGCCACCATACCCGTCAAGCCATTTGGGTTGATGTTCAAGGGCAGGAAGTAAGGTCTGTGAAGATCCACAATTTGGGGGCATAAAGAGTTGGATGGGGTTGCAATTCTGTTGCCTCAGAAATGTTGCTGAACCCGGAGTTGGCTGCGGTCGGGGAGCTCGTGCAGTATCAGGTCATGGCCTTTTGTGAAGATGGGATGATTGGTTCACCTGTGCTGAGAATTCAGAAATCAGAGACAAATAGAACCACATATTTTTTTTATGTGTGTGGGCACAGGTAATTCTCTGCGGTGGTCTGTGGGTGGATGATAAACATGACATTTACTTCCAACTTCAAGGTGAACTTTTACAACATAGCATGGAGAAAATACCATTTTTACTATATTGGTATTGTCCATAGAGCACTAAAATAATAAACGAACCCTTAAATAAGACATCATAGGAGATATAAACTAGTTTTTTTTAATCTAGAATTGCCATGCACACCCATTATCTTATGACACCAAATGAGGAACAGCGTCACACTGTCGTACTGGTTGTTATCAGAAGCGATGCCTTGTTTTATAACGTGAGGGAATTAAGATGCTATTCAAAGCCTGACCATGTGTGATGCTTCTGTGTGGGGTACATCACAGCTGCGCATGCTCCCCTTTTGAAGTGAATGTGTGCACTTCCGCATTGTAATTACCGTATTTACCTTGGGATGTTTTGTCCTGGGGATAGGATATAATGATGCCATTAAAATTGTGCATCCAGGCACACCTCTTAGAGAGCCAATGGTTGTTTTCTGGGCTTACACTGCACTGAGTTGAGAAATTCCGATCACACTTCATGCTAATGGCACTCTTTTTCTTGACATTTAAAAACAAATTTTAACATTAATGAGAATGAAGACATTTGATGTACTTAGCATGCTCAGCGCCTTCCCTTGGTTGCTTAAGAGAAATGGGTAGCATCCCGGAAAGGAAGATAGGCAGAGAGGGGAGACCAGATGGGTGAGCTGAGAGAAAGACTACACACCTCTCTAGGGATCTGTGTAATAGGTGTAAAACACAGCCCGCCTGAGTTTTCCCTGTTGTCTTCCTTCTCTCCTTTCCCTGTCTTCTTCCATCCATCTTCCTTCCTCCTTTCCTTGTTATTTGTTTTCTTTGCAGCGGTGTGGACTGAAGGCAGAGCTTCATGCATGCTAGGCAAGCGCTCTACTCCTGAGCTATACCCCCAGCTTCCCCTCCTCTTCTTACTGCCTTCCGGGCCAGGTAACTCCCTGTACGTGAGCTTTGCCTTGGATGAACCCTTTGACAACCTGTCCTGTAATGAGATCACTTAATGAGCAGGTGGTTCATGAAACAGTCTGATTAAAAAAGAAACTTCCTGCAGGGCGCAGTGGCACACGCCTGTCATCCCAGTACTTGGGAGGCTTGAGACAGGAGGATCACAGGTTCAAGGCCAGTGCCTGGGCGATAACTTAGTGAGACTCTGTTTCAAAATACAATAAAATAGGGCTGGGGTGTAGCTCAGAGGTAGAATGCCCCTGAGTTCAATTCCCAGTACCACAATAAATAAATAAATAAATTAATTAATTAATACAGGAGGAGAGGAGAGACCGGTGAGCTGAGAGAAAGACTGCACACCTCTCTAAGGATCTGTATAATAGATATACAGATTTGTATAACAGAAGAGTTGGCCATGGGTTCAAAATGCAACCACTGATGTAGGAGAGCACTGATCAGGATTTATGTCTTGTTCTTTGGCGAGATGTCGGAAGCAGTGCATGCTGGGTATTCATGAAGCCCACTGTTGCTTCTGTCTACTGTTTTCATGAGGTTATAGTTTGATATGCTTTTCACTGGCAACAGGTAAATCAAATAGTATGTGATGGAATGTATCTGTGTCCTATGTCTTATACGCTATTTGGGGAGATGAGGTCTGGGAATTCTTAGCTTGGCTTTGCCCTGTGTGGTCTTTCCTGATGTGTACTTCAAAACCTAATTTAATGTTAAGGAATTATTTCCTCTCGTGTTTTACTGTGTATTCGGGTCAGTGTTGGGGGGTAGATTCAAATGTGAAGAGGGAAGATCAAAGCCTCTGTTTTTTTTTTTAAATCTTTTTCTCCCAGGTGTGGTGGCCCATGCCTCTAATCCCAGGATTTTGGAGGCTAAAACAAGAGGATCACAGGTTCAAGGCCAGCTTCAGCAATTTAACTAGACACTCAGCAACTTAGCAAGACCCTGTTTGAAAAAAAACAAAACAAAATAGGTCTGGGGCTGTAGCTCGGAAGTAGAATGCCCTTGGGTTAGCTGGGAGTGGTGGCTTATAATCCCAGTACTTGGGAGGCTGAGACCGGAGGATCCAGGTTCGCGGCCAGCCTCAGCTACTTAGTGAGCACTCCAAAACTTAGTGAGACCCTGTTTCAAAAATAAAGAACAACAACAAAAAAAAAGGGCTGGGGGTGTAGCTTGGAGGTAGAATGCCCCTGGGTTCAATCCCAGTATAAGAAAAAAAATATTTTC
>PVJS01015206.1:0-39227 GCA_004027185.1 Glis glis
GCGGGGGGGAGGAACACCAAGAGCTGTGTGCATGTATGTTAACACCAAACTGATACTCATTGTGATGTGAGACTACAATGCACCAATAAAAACATAAAAAAATAAAACATTGAAGTATAAAAAAAAGAAGTCAAATAACAAATGTTGGAGAGGAGGTGGGGAAATGGGACTCTTCTACACTGTTGGTGGGATTGCAAACTAGTTCAACCACTATGGAGATCAGTGCGGAGATTCCTCAGAAAACTGGGAATGGATCCACCATATGATTCAGCTATACCACTACTGGGTATCATACCAAAGGGATTGAAACTAGAAAACAACAGTAATATATGCATACCCATGTTTATAGCAGCACAATTCACAGTGGCCAAATTATGGAACCAACCTTGGTGTCTATCAACAGATGAGTGGATTACAAAATTATGGGAAATACACTCAATGGAATTCTACTCAGCAATAAAGAAGAACAAAATAACATCATTTACAAGAAAATGGAAGGATCTGGAGAACATTATGTTAAGTGAGATTAGCCAATCACAAAAAGAGAAGGGTCATATGTTTTCATTAATATGCGCAACCTAGGGAGTAGTGGGGACACAAAAGGGACTCCCAATGATAATGGAGAACCCTCCGTGGGGCAAGGGAAGGGAAAGGGCAAGAAAGAAGTGAATCAATGGAATTACTATCATAAACAATGTGCACATATGATAATATACCAACATCATTCTCGGTACTCCATATTGGGGGAGGGCAGGGGGGGACACTAAGAACTGTGTGCATGTATGTTAACATCAAATTGAATCTCATTGTGATATGAGACTACAATGCACCAATAAAAGCATGTTTAAAAAAAGTCATATTCAATCTTAGAATGAGAAAAATCATTATAAACTCTATAGCAGAACATAGAAAGGAGCCCTGCCTGATGGCAAGCCAAATGAAGATATCTAAAAATGGTAAGGGGGATCAACCCAAAGAGCCAGGGGGTGAGACTCCATTAGTAACTTTGCTAGCTTTAAAATCTTGTATACTTCTAATTTCACCTGTTGAAATGTATATATATATATTTACTACAGCATAGACTCCCCCTTGTGAGGCCAATAAGAAGCCTAGGGCAACGCTATAATAATTGCAGCAAGTTACGTGTAAGACTGTGCAATTCCTCCTTTGCTAGCAGGTGACTGAGAGTAACCCAGTTATCAGAAGTACTTTTTGCCCATGGTTGTGGTGGCCTCCATGCAAACTTGTAGTCTGGGTCTGGCAGTCTTTTTCAATAGTTATTATCAGGCAATCATGCATAAGTTCCCTTCCTTTATGACCTCCTGGCTTTATTTGCCTATTGGTAAGCTTGACACAAGCAACTCCATTTTGATTTACACAATGTTTACATTTTTTTTACATTTCTCCTTTCTATTTTCTAAAAACATCAGTGATCAACCAACTTGTAGTTAGATTTTGATTGTCCCTTATTGCCGGGATGGACTTGTCTCAGTTGTTGGTCTGATCTGGTCCCACGTTAGAGCAGAAAGGACTGATGAATGGAAGTCAGTGTCAATACTCTTGTAGCCACATTTGAGTAACAAAGAAGTTTAGAAGTGGTTTTCAATCTAGGCTTACCTGGAATCCACTGTTAAGTTTAATTTCATCTTTTTTTGTAGCTGATGGGTATTAGCTCAAAGCACTAGGTCAGCATTATTTTGTTAGGAATTGTATTTCTTCAGAAACAGGTACAAAATTTAAAAGAAAAATAAAAAAACAAAACCAATAAGAGCAAAAATGAATTCAATTTGCATAATAGTTTAGAATCAAGAAATAAAATTTTTCTCTAGTTATAGAAATTTTTATCAAAGATAATTAAAGAAAAATTAATTTGTAAAATGAGTTTAGTTATCATAAAACTATACTTAAGAATACTTTTTAGTCTTTTTATATGTCTGATAAATGCTTTAAAGAAAAAGAACTGTGGATGACAAAAGACAGAATAGTCATAGTTAAAATTTTGAGAGTTCCACAATTGACTGAAGAGATTTTTCAGTCAAATTTTTCAATATTTTTACTGCATGCAACATGTTAACATAACAATTATGACTGCCAGAATTATACCAGGACCATGAGAACCATGTGATTTTAAATATGAAGAATTAGATTGTGGTTTTATATTGGCATGCTTTACAAATTTTGTGACCTGCTCAGACCCTATATGACTTGCTTAAACCTTTAGTTTTAGCTGGGTGTGGTGAAGCACACTTGTAATCCCAGTATTTGGGAGATTGACACAGGAGGACCACACGTTCATGGCCATTCTCAACAACTTAGTGAGACTCTCCACAATTTAGTGAGACCCTGTTTCAAAGAAAAAAATAAAATAGGGCTGGTGGTGTATCTCAAAGGTAGAATGTCCCTGGGTCCAATCCCCAGTACCACAAAAAAAAAACTTTAGCTTTACCCTTTCTTTTCAATTTGGAACAATCTAGTCATTTTACTTTAAGACACAAAATCCTTTCTCATATGGATACATGCATACCCATGTTTATAGCAACTCAAATCACAATACCCAAATTATGAAATCAGCCTAGGTATTTGTCAACAGATGAATGGATAAAGAAAATGTGGTATATATACATGATGAAGTTTTATTCATCCATAAAGAACAAATTTATGTTATTTGCAGGAAAATAGGTGGAAGCGGAGATCATCATGCTAAGCAAAATAAATCAGACTAGAAAGTCAAGGGTCATATGTTTTTCTCTCACATATGGAAGCTAGAGAGAAAAAAGGGGGGAAGAAACAGAAGAGGGAGCTCATGAAAACAGAAGGGAAATTAGTAGCATAGAGGAAGGGGGAAGGGGGAAGGAGAAGGAGAGGAATTAGGAGATAAAATTGACCAAATTATGTTATGTGCATGTACAAATATGTAACAATAAATCTCGCTATTATGTATAATTATAATGCACCAATAAAAATGAATGAAGTACTGATGTGTTCTCCAACATGGAGGAACTTTGAAAACATCATGGTAAGCGAAAGAAGCCAGTCACAAACAGGCCACACAAGCCGGGCACAGTGCTGCACACCTGTGATCCTAGTACATGGGAGGGTGAGACAGAAGGAGCATAGGTTTGAGGCCAGAGCACAGTAACTAAGCTAGACCCTGTTTCAAACTAAGAAAAGGGCTGGGGGTGGGTGTAGCTCAAAGGTAGACGCCCCTGGGTTCAATAATGCCCAGTTTAAAAAAAAAACGGTCCACACATTGTATGATTTCATTTACATTAAATGTCCAGAATAGGCAAATCCCAAGTACCGGGATTACAAGCATGCACCACCACGCCCGGCTTAATAATATTCTAAAATTAGATTGTGGGGATGGTTGTGAAACTCTAAAACACTGAATTGTACACTTTAAATGAATGAATTATGTTGTATGTGAATTGTCTTAATATATCTGATGATAAAATAATCTCCTGACTCGAGCAGCTATTGGTGGTGATGTAGATGATTAACAGTGAGAGGTGGGGCAGTTACAAACCCAAATCAAACAGAACCAACCATGTGCATTTGGGTCTGTTCCCAGAAAAGAGGTAATCACTGAGTTAGGTAGGAACCCCAAAGGGTATCTTCTACATTAGGAATTTCCATTTTAAAGAAATAAAAGGCCGGGCATGGTGGCGCATGCTTGTAATCCCAGTATTTGGGAGGCTGAGATCGGAGGATCTGGGTTCATGGCCAGCCTCAGCTACTTAGTGAGGCCCTCCGCAACTTAGAGAGACCCTATTTCAAAATAAAGAATAAAAAAAAAGAAATAAAAGTAAGTTGGGCACAGTGGCACATACCTATAATCCCAGTACTTGGGAGGCTGAGACAGGAGGATCTCAGGTTTAAGGTCAGCCTCAGAAACTTAGCAAGACCTTCCGCAACTTAGCAAGACCCTGTTTCAAAATGAAAAGGGCTATGGGTGTAACTCGGTGGTAGAGCACCACTGGGCTCAATTTCTAGTACCACCAAAAAAAGAAAAGTAATGCAAATCCTGAAACCTTGGGAGTTTAGGCATGACCTTATGCAAGTGCTCAAAGCTATTATTACCACTCACAGAACATGTTATTCATCTGTATTTACTTTCAACCATGGTATGGCTTAGAAGTAATTGAAATTTCCACATCCTATAACTGAGTGCAATTTCTAATTATTACTTGGCTGCTCATATAAATCCTAAGTAAATCTGTGCAGTTTCTTTTCCCGGTAAAACACGAATAAATGTAAGTAATTGTCATGCCTGGTTTACCTAGCATTTTGTTAAGCAGCTAAAAGTAAATATTGGAAATAGTTAGTAGCTATGCAAGTTTGAACAGGTGTTTGCCTAAAGGAAGGGCATATATCTTTAAGTTAGGGAATGATTTGAATAAAATAAAAACAGATTATTGCCCTGTCTGTGCTGATTTCCTTACATTTAATGATACTCAATTTCAACTATCCTGTTCTGTGTTTTTATCACAAATGATTTCAGATTAATTTTGGATGCAAGTGACAATGAAATGTAAACAACTAAATGAAGATAATATAGTAAGTATTGACCAGAATCAGTAAGTAAATGACCAAATCCAAATTCACTCCAGACACGGAGGCCCTGGATGAAGATGGCCTGCCTAAGTACGAGAACAGAGCTTTTCAGAGCTACAGGTATTTAGAATGGAAATAAAAACTCTGCAAATTGAGTAAGTTAGAAAAAAAGACAACCATTTAAACATTTTCTACTAAGCCATTTGTAACATTGCAAGAATACATTTTTAGGCTTGTTGAGAGTTCCAAGACACTGAGATGTGTATGAAGTGCTCTCTCAACTCAGTGAATCTGCCTAGGTGAAATGTTTGGCCAGCAGCAAGACCAAGATGCCTCAGGATCTTGGCAAGTTTTCTTCCTTAATTCAGTCTGAGGTCCGTTAAGGCAGGGAAGTCCACTGGGAATCAAGAACTGGGTTTACCTTTCTATTTCTGGGTTTCTTCCCCACAATTGCCTAGACGTGCTAAGAAACTGAATGTCTTATGAATGTCTATGAATGTCTTCCAACACTTAAATCAATAAAGCTGCTTGCTACAGTGTGAATGCAGTTTCTTCCCCAGTGGTTCATGTGCTGGGGACCTCAGAGAGGTCCCCAGTTAAGGAGGTGAAATCTTTATTATATTGTTGTTGTTGTTTTGAAATAGGACCTCAATAAGTTGCTGAGGGTCTCACTAAGTTGCTAAGGTGGGCCTGAAACCAGCGATCCTCCTGTCTCAGTTTCCCAAGTACTGGTATTATAGGTATAAATCACCATGCCCAGCTAGTGGAACATTTAAAAGGGGGGCTTAGAGCAAGGTAATTAGGATATTGAGGGTTCTGCCCTGGGAAGGGATTAAAGTAGTTCTTGTGGGACCCCAGTTCCCATGAGAGAGGTTATTTTAAAAGAACAAGACTGGCCCCTCTCTACCCTCTGGCTTCCTGTTTCACCCTCTGATGTCTCCCTCTCACTCACTCTCCCACCCTGATGCCATCCACCATGTTTCAATGTAGCCAGAATGCCCTTATTAGAGCCAGCAGATGCTAGCGCCATTCTCTTAGACCTCCACAATTGTAAGCTAAATAAACCTCTTTGCTTTATAAGTACCCAGCCTCAGATACTTTGTTATAGCAATAGGAAATGGACTAAGATACTGTTCTTTGGATTTTCTCCATTTGAGAAAGCTCCAGAAGATAGGTGTGAACAAAAATATTGTTTTTGCTCTCCAGGTAACCCATGTGCACACATCTGTTATCTGACTCATGCCTGTATATCTAGTTCCTGGGCAATTTTCTCCAGTTGGAATCAAAAGGAAGATACAGCAGAAGGGGAAGTCAAGGAGACTCCAGGTGTGAGTGGGATTAGACACACCATTGCTGGCTTTGAAATGTAGAGGCCCACATGCAAGGACCAGAGCAACATGTCTAGGAACAAAGACGAGTTCTTGGCTCACACAAGCAAGGAGATAAGGACCTCAGTCCTACAACCAAAAGGAAGTGGTTTCTGCCAACTGAATGGGCTTGGAAATGGGGTCTTTCCAGAGCCACCTCCAAAGAGCCCAGCCAACACCTTGAAGTCCAGAAAACAAACACAGCAGAGAAAGCAGCAGAGCCAAGCTAGACTTTTGATATACAGAGCTATGAAACAATAAAATTTGTGTTTTAAATCACGATGTTAATTTGTTACAGAAACAATAGAAAGCTAGTATAATCAGATAACATATATTAAATACCAGATAAGAGACATTGTGTCAAACATTTGATACACACCACCTCATTCATAAGTTTTATTATCCTAGTTTCAAAGTTGAAGGATGAGGCCTACTCACAGATCCATAGGAACCCATCTGCATGTGACCAGAGCCCTAGACCATTGCTATAAGGTGATCGATTATTGCTATTCAGTAACCATATGTATAAAGGATCCAACTTTTAAACAACCATACCCACACACACATACAATGATACTTGTGTATACACATTCATAAAACTTTTCTAAAAGAAATTTTTACAACAGATAATTCTTAAAAATAGAAGACAATTTTCTAAAATATAATCCTAGTATCCAAAGATACTACCAGGAATTATTTGCTTATTTATACTTTTCTATTTGTCTGAAGTAGTTCAGGATGAGCATGTATTATCTGCACAAAATATTTCCATTTTTTAATTAAAAGATGAAGATGAAAACTTGTGGAGGAGAATCTAATTATGACACCCACTAGTTCTTTCACTTCACTGCCAGCGGCTCCAGCATTTGAAGAATCTCATCACATACTCAGACCTCCAGCTCTAGGCTGCCTCACTCACGGAGCACTTTCTTCCCTCTTGGTCTCCCAAGTCCCCAAGAGAAGCCCAGGACCTGGACCTGCCAGCTGACATGGCCAAGCTCTGGCATCAGGGCCTGAGGGAAGCATTTTTCCCATCCTTTCTCTTCAGGCCTCCCTACACACTGAGACCAATTAAAGCTCTCTGGTAAACATTGTTAGTTGGGTAATGCAAAAGTTTTTCCCAACCTTTTTTCTCTTGTCTACCTTCCATGATGGCTAGAAAAGTGAGGAATTAGATTCCCAGCCTCCCTTGCAGGAGGAGGTAAATATGTGGGAGCATACTAGGGCCTTCCTGGGAAAGCTTTTTTTCTTCCCAATAAAGGTCACAAAAACAGTCTGTGAAGACAGACGTGGTGGTGCACACCTGTAACCCCTGTACTTGGGAGGCTGAGACAGGAGGATTGCAGGTTTGAAGTGAGCCTCAGTAACTTAGTGAGACTCTCAGAAACTTAGCAAGACTGTTTCAAAACAAAAATTAAAAAGGACTGGAGTTATAACTCAGAGGCAGAATGCCCCTGGGTTCAATCCCCAGTAACACACACACACACACACACACACACACACACACACACACCGCAGCTGAATCAAATATTAGTAACCCCCCCCATTCATATATTGAAGTCCTAATTCCCAGTGTGATAGTATTTGTGGCATTTGGGGCATTTGGCAGTGGAGCCTTTGGGAGGTAATTAGGTTGAGAGGAAGTCTTAGGGTGGAACCTCCATCATGATGGAATGAATTAGTGCCCTCACAAGAAGGGGCCAGAACTCACTCTCTCTCTCTCTCTCTCTCTCTCTCTCCCCTCCCTCTCCCTCTCCCTCTCCTTCTCCCTCTCCTTCTCTCTAGAATTACTCAACCAGTCTCCCTCCCTCCCTCCCTCCTCCCTTCTCTCCTCTCCTATCCAGCTATGAGTATCCACCAAGAAGGTGGCCATCTGCAATGCAGAAGAGTAATCAGCCTGCACCATGACCTTGCACTTTCAGCCTCCAGAACTGTGAGAAATACCTGTCATTTAAGTCACCTATTTTGTTATAGCAGCCCAAGTTGACTAGGACACTGTCCTTACTCTTCTTCAGAGCACTTACATAATTATTTATTTAGTATTTATCTCTTCCCAGAAGAAAGTATGTGTTTTGTTCTTTTACTTTTTTTTAGTATCTGCATTACTGAGATTTTCAGTAACATTTAATAAATATCTGTTACACGAATGAATGAATCTAACTTTTTTTAAAACTCTACTAATGCTGACTAATGCAAAGTTGGTCCTTTGTGACATCACTTCTCAAGACAGTTTTCTCCCCCCAGAAATGGAAAAGACTTAAGCAGAGCTGCTGATAGCTAACGTGACAATCATGGGACTGTAAAATGAAAGGCAATAAGAAGTACTTATTTTTTAAATCCAGGCATAAGCTATACATAAAAAAATACCTGTAAATATTTTTAGAACTTTTTGGTCATGGAAGGTAATTCATTATGAGAATACTAACTGAAACGTGAGAGGAAGGCTTTTTGACAAGCCCATTGCTTTTCAGGACAGGTTAAAGAAGTTTGTTTTTCTTTTTTTTTTTTTCTGGTCCTGAACTGTGGTAACTTTATATTTGAGTAGATGAAAAAAATTTTTGAGCCATCCACTGTATGTTTTTAGTCCATTTGTTAGACAAAATATGAGGAAATGTGGTCTATTTTGTCACTTTTTTTTTTTTGGTTTCTAAATGGCTATTTAAATACAGATAACAGTACACATGGCAAACTGGAAGAGCAGGTTCTTCCACCCTACCCAACTCACCTGTTACCTGCTCTGTCCACTCACAGGGCAGAGCCAGCAATGCAGTGTGTATAACACAGCTGGAAATGTGCCCAAGCTGAGCTCCCAGATGCAAGAAGGAGCCCTCCTGTCAAGAATTGTGGAGGATGGGACAGAGCACTGCTAGACATACGCCACTCATATATAAGTCCAGAACAGAGTGGAAAAAGGAACCCAGACAAAGGAAATAGAAGAAAAGTCAAAGCTTTTCTTTGAAGATGAAGCCAAGTAATGTAAAACATGATATGCACCCCAGTTTTATCTGTGGAATTCAAATAGTTTACTTTTACCATGATTACCATAGTTGGTTTCTTTTTCCTTTTTCCTTTTTTTTTTTTTTTGCAGTACTGGGGATTGAACTGGGGTGTTCTACCTCTGAGCTAAACCCCCAGCACTATTTTTTATTCTTTATTTTGAAACAGGGTCTCACAAAGTTGCAGAGGGCCTCAAGAAGTAGCTGAGGCTGGCCGTGAACCTGGAATCCTCCTGTCTCAGCCTCCCAAGTACTGGGATTACAAGCATGCACCACCACGCCCATCTTACTATAGTTGGTTTCTGACAACAACAAAAATGTAAACAGTTTTTCTTATTGTATATCTCATTTTCTAAAAACTCCTTTCTTTTTTTTTGGTACTGGGGTACTGGGGATGGAACCCAGGGGACTTCTACCTCCGAGCTACACCCCCCAGCCCGATTGTATATTTTATTTGGAAACACAGTCTCACTAAGTTGCTGAGGCTGGCTTTGAACCTTGATCCTCCTGTCTCAGCCTCCCAAGTACTGGGATTACAGGCATGCACCACCACGCCAACTTAAAACACCTTTCTTATTAACAAAGTTTGCCTTGGGGTGGTTATTCTGTTTGTATAAATAAAACTATATATATATATATATGTATATGTATATATATGTATATGTATATATATATGTATATATATATACATATACATATATATATAGTTACACACACACACATTGATCTTAAATTTGCAAAATTGTATGAATGGTCATTACAAACAAATGTGCTCAGCACCTGTTGCCTCTGAGAATCTGCATTTTTTTTCCTTTGGTGCTAGGGATTGAATACAGGCGGATTCTATCTCTGAGCTACATCCCCAGCCCTATATTTTTTTTTATTTGGAAACAGGTTCTCACTAAGTTGCAGAGGGCCTTGCTAAGTTGCTGAGGCTGGCTTTGTACCCTAGATGCTCCTGTCTCAACCTCCCAAGTACTGGGATTACAGATGTGCACCACCACACCCACCTTGAGAATCTGCATTTTTTTAAGGCAACCGGTTAGGCTACCTCTCCTGGGGTTTTTTTTTTTTTCTGGAAGCTGAAATAAAAGTTTTTTAATAGTAACAAAATTATGTATCCTTCCAGGATTGAGGGAAGTTGTGATTTAGTGAAACATTCACCCAGAGACCAGACTCCTAGGATTAGAATCCTTAAATACTAGTGATTGGAAGCTCCCAATAATGTTTCCTGTAGTAGAAAATTGCTTAACTTCTTAGAGGCTCTTTTTCTTTCTTACGAAACAGGACATTATATAATTTTAAAAGTAGCTAATTGTTTTCTAAATCCCTTCCTGCTCTGCATAATTCAAAGCTGCTAGAAATACTTTCTAAAATTGGCTGACATATGTGTATCATATGTACATAATATACACATATGTACACACAGTTTCACTGTGAAGGAGGATGGTATACAATGTTTCATAGCAGAACTTTACTTTGCACCAATATGCTTTTTTGTTCAGGAAAAAAGTTTCAGGGTGGCATTCGCCTACAGAGTGAGTTCTGAACAGCCAGACTTGGGGGACAGTTCCAGCTACCCCCCAGGCGCTTCATTTGGGTTACAGGGCAGTGTTTTAGGGGACCACATCCCAGTTCAACTGGGAACCCAGCGAAACTTGTAGCCCCCATTGGCTGTCCGGATGGTGAAGGCATTGCCCTGGGGGAAGGCGAGGGTGCGGATGGTGCTGTGGCTGCGGATGGGCGTGCTGAACGAGCCGTCCTCCTCCAGCTCGCTGTGGCTCAGGTTCAGCGCGCTCCGGCTGCAGTCGGTGTGCAGCCCCCGGAAGGCGCCGTGCAGGTTCCCGGGCCTGTTGTCAGCACTCCAGGGCTCGGGGTGCAGCCGGGGCCGCTTGGGATCTCGGCTCTGTAGGGCTTCGTCGCAGCGCCGGGAAATCTCCCTCAGGATGGCGTCCACTTCCGCGCAATCCTGACCCGCCGCGCTCAGCAGCTCCTCCAGGCTCCTTTTGGTCGTCGCCTTGAACAGGAAGGGCTCCGCTGCTGCCCCACAATCTTGAGACTGAGTGATCATCAGCTTCTACGAAAGATGGGGAGGAGCGCCGCCCTGGGACCGGCCGGACTCGCCGGGTGCGGACTCGCCGGGTGCCGGGAGCGCAAAGGAGACCCAGGTGTCCTACGCACCGCGCGCCCAGTGGCCCTCTACTTTCCCGGACCCCACCGGGTCCCCACACAGAAAGCAAGGCCGGGGTGCACTGGGATAGTCCCGGTGTCCCTCGGTGTCCCGCACGCCTGCGCCCTACTTACATCCAGCACCGAGGCCAGGTGTCTGGTCCGACTGGCGAGTTCTTTCAGCTGCACGTTCCGCTCCTTCAGCGAGGCGATCTCCTCCTGTTTCTGGGTCAGTGTCACGTGAAGCTACAGGAGGAGACCCAAGTATTCAGGGATAGGCCACCGTGCTCGGTCTCATCTGCACGAATTAAACTCAGATCTTGACGTTTCATCCGAAATTTGGCACCCAAGGACATTTTACACTCCTGCGAATAATCAATTTATTTGACTCCCCCCCCAGAAGTACTTGGATTAAAATGTATCTCCATTAATCCTCAGTGTGGTGACTTGGGCAACAGTCAACAGTCAGGTCAAGGTTCTGCCTCTGAAGTCCAACCTTGCAGTGCCTCAGTTTACTTATTTGTAAAATAGGGTTGGTAAGGGCAGCTCGCTCAGAAGTGGTATTAAATGGGAGAAGTAAATTGATAAGTACAGTGCCGAGTCTGTGGAAAGCCTTCAATAAATAATGGCAGCTTTATTACAAATCTGCTGGGGTGGGATTATTCCCATTTAGCAAAGTTGGAAACTTGAAGTGGGGCCACTGGAGCTACATGAACCCCTGGCCGGTCCGCTGGTAAGAAGTCCACCAGAACGCACCCCAGTCCTTGCAACCCCAGACCCTGTCCCTGCCCCAGGATTCCTGGCCGCCAGACCAATGCCCCTACTTGGTTATTCTCGACGAGAGCATTCCCCAACGCCCTCTGGTTCTGGTCCGCCAGCTCCTTCCAGTACTGCTCTGGCTGCACGTCAGGAGGGTGTAGTGGCAACTGAAAAGCCTGGGGGTCCGGTGGCGGGGAGAGGCAGGGCCCAAAAGGAGACGCATCGCAAGGAGAGAAGGGGAAGTCACTGCTGGCCAGGGTAGGTGACATCAAAGAGGACGAGTCTGGGGAAGAGCGAGAGCTGGATTTGCTGCCTCAGACTCATGCCCAGCTAGCTACTGGGCAAAATGCTACCGAGGCGTGGGTAGCACCACTCCCCAAAGCCTGCAATTTCCAGGCCCTTCCTGATATCCTGTAGATATAGCAAGCCTCCATATACACCTGTTCAGGTAACCAGAACGGAATCAGGCAAACCCCAGATCTGGAAGTCACAGAAGGCCTTTGCCCCTCTGCACACTCTCATCACTCAACCCCAATCAAACCACAGGGTAGGGATCCCTCCCCCAGAACCAACACGACAAACCAATTCATCCAGCTATCTGACTTCTCCAGGGGAGGGAAGGGGTATCCTAGACAGGGAAGAGCCTGACCCTTTGGTGCGATGCTGGCCAGTCATTCACAGATAGTTGTGTTTACCACCTTCATGACCACAAAATAGTAACTAGTCTGATTTGGGGGTGGGGGTCACCCGTGCTATTATTTAACTGTAAGGAGACTTTACTTGCCTGCAATGAGATCATCCACCGTGTCTCTGAAATTCTGCAGATCGAAGTCCTCTTCTGTTTGCAAGGAGTGGTCCTAAAATAAACCAGGGGTGTAAAATGGTCAAGGTAGAGTCTGACCCTTCCAGAACAATTCCTAGATGAACAGACATTCCATTCTCTGCCCTTTGGGTTCTGCGGCAGGTCTGCATGCAACTTTTGTTCGCAGCCAAGTCATGTACCTAGAAACCAAGCCCCACTCGGGTCATAGAATCCAGCAAGCTTGCACTGTGCAGGTGGGGAGCCAGACCCACAGGAGGAAAACCGGGTGAAATAGGCTGCAGCCTGAGGATCCCGTATCTAAGTGCAGCAGTCCTTCCACAGGTGTGCAGATGCGGGAGCTTGATGCCTGGCTTTGGACAGCAGGCCTCAATGGCCCAACTTCTGCCAACCAGCTGCCTGGTTGCCTGTGCACCAGAGAAAGCTCAACTGCAACTTACCCCAACCAGTCAAGAAGCCACTGCTCTAGGAGCATAGAGCTCTTAGAGCGGAGAGTGAACCCAGGTCTTTCCTTCTAAGACCTGACAGTGTGCAACCAAAAAGAAGGGGAAGGATGGACAGTGATTTGAGGGGCTGGGTAGAAATACTTCTGTTTAGCACGCAGTAGCAGGCATTGCCTCTATTGCTCTTTCCAGCTTTTCATGAAGTTGGAGTTGACATACAGTCAGATGCACCTCCAACTTCCTGAACAGGCCACTTTCCCAGCCTCCTGCCAGGTGTCTGGGTGTGTGAGGGGGAAGGAGACCTTTGTGTGTGTGTGTGTGTGTGTGTGTGTGTGTGTGTGTGTGTGTGTCACTGGGGATTAAACTCAGGGCCATTCTACCTCCGAGCTACACCCCCAGCCCTATTTGTTTTTTATTCTTTATTTGAAACAGGTCTCACTAAGTTGCGGAGGGCCTCACTAAGTAGCTGAGGCTGGCCACAAACCCAGATCCTCCTATCTCAGCCTCCCAAGTACTGGGATTACAAGCGTGTGCCACCACGCCCAGCTGGAAGGAGACCTTATAAAGCTAGAGGCTGGGAACCTTCTCATCTTACTCATGGATATTTCAAGATGGCAACAATATGTGTATGTGTATGTAAAAAAATATATATGGGCCGGGCGTGGTGGCACACTCTTGTAATCCCAGTACTTTGGGAGGCGGAGACCGGAGGATCCCAGTTCGAGGCCAGCCTCAGCGCACTCTTTCTCTCTTTCTCTCTCTCTCTCCCTCTCTTTCTCCCTCTCTCTCCCTCTCTCTCTCTCTACTTAGTGAGGCCCTCCACAACCTCGTGAGACCCGGTTTCAAAATAAAGTAAAAAAAAAATAGGGCCGGGGGTGTAGCGTGGAGGTAGAACGCCCCTGGGTTCAATCCCCGGCACTGCAAAAAAATAAAAAAATAAAAAATATATATGTATATTCTCAGTTAATTCTCACAACAGTGTGGAAAGCAGGCAGGGCCCCGGAGGGCTTCCACTTCCACTGAGGGATAATCTGAAGCTCAAAGTTACCCAAAGTCCCCTAGCTCCTGCCTCAGAATGCTAGTGCCTACTTCAGTTCTCTTTCCTCTATTGCCTCTTTTTTTTTTTTCAGGAATGTCTGGCTTCCCCTAAAGATGGACCTAGGAAGGGGGAAAGCGTTGCAAGGACCATGATAGGAGGGGATGCATCCAATACCAGAAACACCTATTCTGCAGCTCCCGCTATTGATTCATGTCTCTCTGTTCATCATACCATTCTCCCCAAAGCCCTTCTTTACTAGTCACATATTTTGGGGAAGAGGAACTTATTCTGACTTTAATTTCAAACTATCAGTTTCCTTCAGGGAAGAAAAATTCAAGTCCAGAGTCCTCAGCACCAACTGGACGCTGATGCTATAAGTGAAAGGCACTGAGAAAGGAAGGACTCAGGGCCCAGGGCAAATCCTGCCCTGGAATTCACTCTTGAGGGGTTGAAAGGTCTCCCTCGCCATAGGGATTTGAGAAAGGCCTTACCCTGAGTAGAGTGGAGACCAACTCAAGGACTGGGGCCCAGAAAACGCTTCCTCCTAGGCCATCCCAGGTTTTGGCCCATTCTGGACCTGAAACAATTCTAAAGCACAGCCTCTCTGTGTCCACCTCCCCCAGCAGGAAGGGGCTGGGAAATGAGAGTGCACTGACCAGGGGTTCGCTAGGGCGCTCTCATCCTCTGTACCAGCTCTGTCTTTCCCAGCAGAAATCCTGGATCTTCTGGTCCATCTGGTATAACCTCTGTCCTTTCTTCAAACTTTGAATCCTACCTTCCCAATTAGATAAATAGGGCATTTCTCAACTACAAGAAAAAAAATACTAACAGAGCATAATGCCAAATTTATTAGTGTGTGTGTGTGTGTGTGTGTGTGTGTGTGTGTGTGTGTGTTTCTGGGGATTGAACTCAGAGGCATTCTATCTCTGGGCTACATCCCCAGCCCTATTTTATTTTTTATTTGGAAACAGGATCTCACTAAGTTGCTGAGGCTGGCTTATAACCTGTGATCCTCCTGTCTCAGTCCCCCAAGAACATGTCATATTTAAATGTTGCATACTTACGAAAAAATTCAGCAAGAGTCTGCTTGGATTGTTACTTGCAAAAATAAACATATTGTGGGGAGCAGGTGGGAACTGGAAGGAAACACACAACAAATGCTGTGTGCATGTATGCATTTGTCACTCTGAACCTCATTATGATGTATAATTACAATGCACCAATTTAAAAAATGTCCTTCAATAAAAAGACAGGAAAACAAGAGAGCAATGAAAAAAAAAATGTTGGAGTATAAGGGAGAGATCTGGGCCTCTGAGCCAGGTGAAAGATTCTCAGGCTTATCTTTCCTTATTTGGGCATCCAGACCTGAAAGAGAGAGAGAGAAAGAGAGAGAGAGAGAGAGAGAGAGAGAGAGTGTGTGTGTGTGTGTGTGTGTGTGTGTGTGTGTGTGTGTTTTACTGGGGATTGAACCTAGGGGGCATTCTACCTCCAAGCTACACCCCCAGCCTTATTTTATTTTTTACTTTTCAAATGGTCTCACTAAATTGCTGAGGGCCTTGCTAAGTTGCTGAGGCCTCAAACCTGGAATCCCCTGTCTCAGCTTTCCAAGTACTGGGATTCCAGGCATGCACCGCCCCAGCCTGGCCCACTCCTACCTTTTGCCTTAACAATCTCTGCTCTCAGTGCCACCTACCCTGCGTCCCCCTGAGCTCTTGCTCAAGGTTCTAAGAGGCCTTTGGAGGAGGTCTTATAAGCTTCGCTCCACCACCACTCCCAGTTCTGGGAGGTGGTCACATCTTCTGGAGAGTTCTGTACTAAGCCTGTCCTCAGGGACCTTGTGGCCCCAGCACCTGCTATCAGGAAGCTGGAACTGGAGGTCTTCCTAGGGTTGCATCTGGCTAAGGCTTCTGGCTTCTGGGTATTTCACGCCCCACCCATTAGCCAGACTTCCAGCCTCCGGACACCAGTGCCAAGAAGCTCCATGGTCTGCCTGGGAAGTGTCAGTCCTGGCAAGTGGTGGAAGTGAGGTGGAAGTGCAGGGACGGGTTTAGGGGGAAAGAAAAACATCAAATGCCTCTTTGCCTCATGATAGCATGATAGACTATACCTTTTGGAGGGGGAGAAGAAAGCTTGTTTAAAGTGCCCGTCCACTGAAGGACCATCTCTGCAGAAAGGAATATTTTCTGTCAGATTTCTTCCAAAGTCCTTTGGCCTTCTCCCTGCTTCCCCCAAACACAAATGTCCTCTTTTCCAGACTCAATCTAGAAGTTATCCATCGACTTCCACTCCTTAAATAACCATGGAATGAAAATGGTTGGAGAATGCTCAGGAAAAGGGTGTTGGGAGGCCAGGTCCTGTATCCTGTGTGCAGGTGCCCAGCACACAACTTTGCTGGCGCCCACCCACCTGGTCCCTCAGAGTGCTGTCTCCCCACTGCCTTGGCACAGCTCCAAGGAATAAATGGGGAGAGGAATGGCAGGGGAGCTCTCCAGGTGAGTCCCACTGTAAAAACTGGTCAGAATGTGGCGCACGCCTGTAACCCAGTACTTAGGAGGCTGAGACAGGAGGCTCACAGGTTCGCAGTCAACCTTGGCAACTTAGGGAGACCCCCCAGAGCTTAGTGAGCCCCTGTTTCAAAAGAAAACTAAAATAGGGCTGGGTGTGTAGCTCAGAGATAGAATGCCTTGGGTTCAAACCCCAGAACCACCACCATCCAAAAAAAATTTTTCAGAAAATTCCTGGAAAAGCAGCCTCGGAGGGAGGAGAAAGTTCGGATCTGGGAGGCTCAGGTTCCCCACCCGGGACCAACCTTAGAGGAAATAAAGCCAGCACTACTAAGTGGAGTTTGTGCTACAGAGGCCCCTAGGCTCCACGAGAAGCGAAGTACCTGCGAGGAGGCCGGGTCACCAGTAGGCGGCGCGTCGGAACCGAGTAGCGAGGCGCAGTCTGCGAGGTCCTGCAGGTCAATGGTGGTGAGGGCTGCGCGGGGAGACCAGGGAGACACGCACAGGGCGACCCCTGAGGACCCCGAGCCTCTCGGCCAGGCTCTCCGCTGTGATCCCCGCCAGGACGTCAGAGCACGAGGGAGAGGAGCTCCCGGCCGCGCGCGCTGCACCCACCCAGAGCAGGGAACCCGAAGGCCGCGCAGGTGCCTCGCGGCTCACCTGGCAGTGCAGTGGGCTCCGCGTCTGGGGGATCCTGGTACACCGACACCGGGCTGCCGCTGCCGCATCCCGGAAAGAACTTCCGCGGAGGGATGAACTAGCCGGGCACAGAAACAGTGAATGCGGATCAGCCCTCCGGGCACCGAGCTCGCAGACCCCGCCGGCCCCGCCAGCGGCCCCACCTTCCTCTCGGGCTTCCCGGGCTTGCGGAGGGGCCGGCCGGGCAGCTCCAGCATCCTGTTGGGGCAGATGCTGTCAAAGGCCCGGCGTCCCGCCGCGCTGCCCTCGCACGCCTGCATCCCGTCTCCAGGCAGGAGGCGCCCCACGCCGGGATGGCGACCCGCACCCTGCGCGGCCGGCGCCTCTTGGCTCAGAAGTCCGCCGGGGTCGGGGAAGGCGCGTGGCCGGGAGGAGGAGAGGGAGGACCGCCCGGGAGGAAGAGAGGGAGGACGGCCGCGAGGGAGGGAGGCAGGGAGGGGCGGCTGGCGCCTGAGCGCCGGAGGTGGCGCCTTCAGCCGCGGACAATCTGCGCGCGGGCGGAGGCGCTGACCGCGCGGCAGCCGGGCTTCCCCGGGGAGCCGCGAGCGCGGGGCCCGGCCCGCCAGCGCCCTTTCCGCGAGCGTTGGCGCCGCCGCCTCCAGGCTGCGCCAGGCGCAGGGAGGGGTCCCCCGCCTCGGTCCCCAGCAGCGGGTACCGCCTTCCAATTTACAGGCGGGTGGGGGAGGGAGTTAACGATTCTTATTTCCTTTTCTTCCCATCCCAGCCACAAAGCACAAATGAACGTGGAGAAACGCTCGCCAACGCCGGACGCCAGCATTTGCGCTGCCCTGGAGGATTTAGAGGGGATGGAGAATTCAGGCAGGGACTCCCTGAAACAGCCCCCAGGTTACAGAACCCTCTTTCCCCAAACCGGGGCAGCATTCTGGGTCTGGACTCACAGACTCACTTGGTCTCTCGGCCAGATGCGTAGAGTTCTGCCCCAGAAACCCAGCTCTGCACCTTTCCCAGCAGCGGAGCCTGAGCACAACCTTTAAAATAAACGTCAATTGAGAAAAGTGACTGCTGAAAACTCCCGGGCAGACCGTCCCAAATCTCCTGAACCCCCCCCCCCCCCGTCCCTGTCTCCGCTGGTGGCTTCAACTGTGCATCCTAGCGTCTGGCGACTTTCTGGACAACTGGCTTCGCCGGTTGCGTGGCAGTCTCAGCTCTCCTTCCCAAGCAAGAGTCATCTCCCAGGATAAGGCATCTTCCGGGCATCTCCTAGGAAGGGGTTTCTCCAAGAAAGGAGCATCCTTGAGTGAGCGGACCTCTCTCAGGGCCCAGATCCATCTGATTAGAACAATCATCTGAAATTGTAATTTCTATGTACCCTCCTACTGGGCAGGCACTTCATTTTCCACTTGTATCTAGTAGCAGAAGCAAAAATTCCTCTTTTAAAATGTCCTGATCCTCTTTTATTTGAACCCATTATGTGAATGAAGAAGCAAGACACTAAGGTGGTGATAACCAGTGGTAGGCTAGAGTAGACATGGAGACCCTTTATGGATGCAGGAGTTGAGGTGAGGTGAGATCAGCCAACTAGAGCTGGTGTAGTATTGCCAGTGGGGAGGAACTCTGGCTTTAGGGTCCAGTGCACAAGAATCAGGACTAGACTCCACCAGATCTGAGCCCCAGGTCTTTAGGGAAAAACAGTAGCACCAGCCTCAGTAGAGTTACTGTGAAGATGAATGGGATTATGTATGTAAAGTGACAGGTGCTCAGTATGAACAACTTATATATCTATAGTGTGTGTGGGAGGTGCTGGAATTGAACACAGGGGTACTCTACCACTGGGCTACATCCCAGCCCTATTTATTTATTTATTTTGTCGGTACTGGGGATTGAACACGGGGGCATTCTACCTCCGAGCTATACCCCCAGCCCTATTTTTTTATCCTTTATTTTGAAACAGGGTCTCACTAAGTTGCAGAGGGCCTCACTAAGTAGCTGAGACTGGCCACGAACCTGGATCCTCCTGTCTCAGTCTCCCAAGTACTGGAATTACAAGTGTACGCCAGCACGCCCAGCCCGGCCCTATTTATTTTGAGACAGGGTCTCACTAAGTTGCCCAGGCTAGCATCGAGCTTGCAATTCTGCTTCAGCCTCCCAAGTACTGGGATCACAGGCATGTGCCACTATGTCAGTTTTGTGTGTGTGATACTGAGAATTGAACCCAGGGGCATTCTACTTCTGAGCTACACCCCAGCCCTATTTTATTTTTTGTTTTGAAACAGAGTCTCACTGAATTGCTGAGGGCCTTGCTAAGTTGTTGAGGCTGCACTTGAACCTGCAATCTTCCTATTTTAGCCCCCCAAGTACTGGGATTACAAGTGTGTGCCACCATGCCTGGTTTGATTTTTTAAAAAGCAGCCTTCTCCTCACACTTCAATCCTGTTCCCTTGAATTCCTGAGTAGCTCAGCTGCTTGCCAGTCCCCACCCCCATCATTACCCACTGTCTAGTCTGTAAAATGGGTAGGGGAGTTCTGGCTGAGTTTTGGAGAGAGCTCTACACATGGATACCATCACAGATGGGGCCACTTTTCAATTATTCACCACTGATTTCCAAATTGGAGTAGAAAACACAGATGGCAATAGGAACTGGAATAGTATGATTATATGACTTCAAGTCTGGGTGATTAGGGAACTAATCACTAAGTTCCTGGAGAACGTAGCACCAGGAGAGACAGGGATAAGGTCTTAGGGGATTTGGCTGAATGATAGAGTAGATATGGGTGACTACAACTTCCAAAGTCACTCTTTCGCAGAAGGACCAGCTCCCAACTCCTTTCAGCTGGGCTGAGGGCCCCAAATGGTTTGGGATTTAGGACAGGTGATACGATCTTCCTCCTCTTCCCTTTCACCATCACAGAACAGTGGTCATCTGGGAATCACCACTTTCCTCTCCGAGTCAAGGAAGAAAAATTTCCTGGAGAGTTTGCATTATAACGTATCAGGAGAGCAGGGGTCCAAGGAGCCCAGGCTAAGCCACCCCAGGCTCCACAGAGCACTCAGAGGGGTCATGTGGAGAGAAGTGCAAAGAAAGTTCTGTAAATTTCCTATGTGTGTGTTTGCTTTTTATTTGTCATACATTTTGATGTATTCTAAATGCAATGGCACATGACTGGGATCCCCCAAAAAACACTTATTAATTTTTCAACCATACATAAATTTTGAAAAAACAACAGTACAATGAATCATATGTTCACCCTCAATTAACATTTCTCCTTATTTGCTTAATTTCTATTTCTTTGCTCCAGGTTTTTTTCTGCATAAATCCTCTCATCATTTTGTAGGCTTCGCATCTTGAGGGCTTTCTATGTGCCAGGAAGAAGGGAGTGTGCTCAACTGTGCTCAGGACTATATAGAACATCTCATTAGAGCCATACCTCAACCCTATCAAATAGGTGCTACTGTTGTTCCCGTTTTTACAGATGAGATGTGGGCACCCAGCAGCTTGGCTCCAGAGCCTCTTTGTTGAATCACAACTTTCTATTGCCTTGCATTTAAATTTAATCCTAAATTGCATGACAACCTTGTTCTCAGTAAAACTCAGAGAAGTTAAGGAATTTGCTGCAGGTAGTAGAGCTGAGATTCAGGACCTACAACAGATTCATGAGAGTGAGAATGAAAACAGTGTGATAACTGTAGAGCCACAGAAGCCAAGGGGGTTTCAGTGTCATTTCCCAGCCCAGTTACCCTGTCTGTAAAATGAGGCCTACAACATGCCTGGAAGCAAGGAACGTGCTGGCTCTCCAAACAGATTCTTCATAGTCTCTGATGAATGGAAATCACTGTGCAAACAACTTATGAGGCACCTACTTCAGGAAGAGGGTGTTTTGAAAATTTCCAGAAGCTTATAAATGAGAGAAGTTTAGCAGAGTGGCTAAGGGTGGGACTCTGGACTAAGATCACTTGCCTTCAAGTCCTGTGTACTGGTGTTGTCCTCTGAATAAATGGGATAACAGACGGCTTCATGGAATTGTTGGAGGATCAAAATAACGAATGCTGAACACAGTACCTGGTACATCATAAGGACTCAATCAAGCCTCTATTACTATTATGCCATTGTTACCCTGATCACACATGTAGCAAGGTGAACAACTGAACCATGTGATTGCAGAGGAAGTAGGCTCAACTTGCAATGGCCCTAACACCCTGCAAAAGCTTTCCTTTCCAATATTTGCCCATTGCACGTGGGATTCTCTATATTGGAATATTTCTTGCTTTGCCCTCTACCAGTGTGCCTGTCTGGTCTCCAAAGCTTCCCAACTCCAGGTCAACTGCATTAGCAATGCAGCCAGTGGCCCCTGGGGACAGCATGGACTGCTGTGGCTTCCACTCTATCTCACCCGCCCCCCCCCCCACACACACCCTTGGACCACTGGGCTGCACGCAGCCTCCTGACAGGAAGGTCTTGGGACTCAAGAAGACAAGTGACCCTGACTCCTCTTATCACTGGAACAGCGGCATCCAGAACCTTGCCAGATAGTTCTCACAGAGATGTTAACTGCAGAGTGAAACCGTGGGAGGAGAGGATCCCTGGACCACTGGCAGCCCCTCACCCACCCCGGGGCCGACTTCCCTCCCCAGGACAGACTGCAATAGCAGCATTCCGACAAACAACAACAACAAGGGCTCTTTATTGGGGGAAAGACAGCTCTCTCATGTGCGCAGAGCAAAATAAATAAACTACCCGATTCTGTTGTGTACACTATTTACAGCCCACAGAATGGCAAGCGGGGGTCCTGAGCTTTTCTCTTTGGACTAATACTGCACTCTTCTGAGGCCACGGGGGAGGTCCACCCTCCGGGGCGAAGGAATAGAAGGAGCCCAAGAGTTATTTCAAGCCCGGGGACAGGCTGCACTTCTCACAGATCTGGAGGGGCAGCATGTGAGTCAGGGAGGTACTGTTTATGGCCACCAGCAGCTGCAGCTTGCCCAGGCAGTCCTGCAGCGCCGCCTCGGGGTGTTCACCCAGGCGCAGGTCCACGGGGCGCGGGAGCCTCAGCATGCGGTCGGCCAGCGCCAGGCAGCAGATGGCCAGCAGGGAGGGGGTGTAGCTGGTGAAGGCGTAGTCGGCCAGGCTCAGCTCAGCCACCCCCCGCGCCAGGGCCTGAGCTTCCAGGGCTTCGGAGACCTCGGCCTGTCCGGCCTCCACGCGCGCATGAGTGAAATGCTCCAGGAAGAAGCTGACGGTGGGCGCGCCCAGGCTGAAGTGCAGCTTGTGCAGCACGATACACTCGAGGTTGCAGAGCTGCTGCCGGGAGAAGGCGCCGCAACACAGGGCCAGGAGCTGTTTCACGCGCGGCGGATGCACCTCCACCTGCAACGCAGGGTGCGCTTAGCCCAGCCGCGGCTCCCAGACCCGGAGATCCGCCCCAGCCTGAAACCTCATCCCTTCCAGAAAGACATCTTCACCACTCCACTTAAACCACCTAGGATGTGCTTCCAGCGTAGCATCTCAAACTACTGTCCGACTAGAAAACAAGTTTGGGAAAATTTGAAGTTTTTTTTTTTCTCGGAGACTAGAACAAAGGCGCCACAAAGCTTTGGGGGTCTGACTACAGACTATTGGGTGGGGTGAGTGAAAGGATTGTTAGTGTGCGGGAGAACTGTGAAGTTGAGGCTTGGGATGTATAGATTTGCAAGCGTGAGCCAAAATGAGTTCAAGGAAACCCACACACTGAACCGTGCGGGCTGGAGCGCCAGGCGGCCAGAGTGGAGGGGTCTGGCCGCACTCCTCGCTCCCCCCCCCCCCGCCTTGTGCGGGTACCTGTTTGCAAGCGATAAGCAGAGCGGTGACTCCGAGCAGCTGGAAGCAGTCTGCAGCCACCGGCGTGGTGGCGAGGAAGCGGTCCAGGGTGTTCACTGTCAGGCACAGGGACTCGAAGGAGAGGCCGAATTGGCGGTGCACCGGGATCAGCCAGCTGAGCAGCTTACAGCGGGAGTCCGCGGTCACCTGCCGGGAGGGAGGGGGGAGGCGGGCCGGCTGAGCCGAGGGCTAAGGGGCTGCGGAAAGGAAGGGCCAGGAAGACCCCGGGAGCTTGCCCGGAGGAAGGCAGGAAGGAGGAGGAAAAGCTAAATGCACTGGAAACTGGGAAACACCCGGGCAGCGCTGCAGCGGAAGGAGCGCTGGCCGGGTTGGAAGGCGGAACGTTCCGCTGGGATCCGTGCCTGGCGTTTTGCAGACGAAGAAATAAATTTAGGATTATTAAATAACTTGCTCGCGGCGGGTACGAGTCAGGACTCAACCTAGAAACTAACTCCTCTGCCCTACTAATTTGAAGACTTGGGGCAGGTCACTTAAAGCCATCGACGCCCCACCTTTCTCCATGTGTAAAGTGAGGCGGGAGAGCCGGCCCTCGAAGGCCCCTCTTGCCCGGACTGGGGGAAGGGACTGCGCCGCACTGGCCGGGGCGCCGCGGAGCGCAGAGGCAGGAAGGGAGAGCCCGGCGGAGGAAGGAGGGCGGCGGCGCGGCTGGCTCTACCCGCGCCTCACTTGTGGCTGCCGCGCCAGCGCCTCCCGCGGGTGGAAGTGCTTCTCCTGCGCCTTGCGGAAGGCGTAGCAGCTCTGCCCGTAGTCGCGGAAGGTCTGCAGATCGAGCGGCGCCAACGGCTGGGCAGGGCTGGGCCGAGGGCTGCAGCCCCGCGCCCTCGACGCGGCGGGGCTGTCTGCGCCGTCCGAGCTGGAGCTGGGGGACTCGAACAGGTCGCACGCTCCGGAGTCTCCTTCCAGAGGCTGCCGCGGCCCCTTCCTCCGGAGGCGCGGGCGCCTGCTCTTCTTCACCGGGGCGCGGAGGTTCCGGTCGTTGTCCCGCCTTCCTGCCCGGGCAGCGGGGCTGGCGGGGCTGATGGGGCAGGGGGTCACCATGCTGCAGCCGGGTCCAGCGGCGGGCTGCAAACACGCGCGCGGGAGGGCGAGGAGGCGGCCCGAGCCCGGCGCGGTCCTAAGTAGCCCACCTGCCGCTTCCCTCTACCACACCCCCGGCCCCTCACTGGCTGAGCCCCGAGCGGCACGAGAGCCGCGCTTTCCCGGCTAAGAGCCACTCCCCTCCGAGCTGCCGGCCGAGGGAGGTGGCGCTGCAACCGCGCCGCGCACCCGCCTCCGCCGCCGGCTCCCGCTCCGCGCGTCCCGCGTTACCCCGGCAACCCGAGCCGGGCCGCGGCGGGAGCTGGGCGCGCAGTGGGTCGGAGCGGCGACTGCCCAAGCGGGTGAGCCGCGGGCCCAGCTGGGGGGCTCGGCTGCACCCGGGAAAACAGATACTCCCAAGGGACACCTCTGTCCAGATGGTCTCGACGCGAGCGAGCACCTTCGGTGTTGGCTCTAGCCCAGGTCTGTGATTTCGAAAAGGTCCGCTTCTCAGCTCTGAACTCCGTCCGCGGTTTTCTTCAGGGACCCACCGAAACGTGAATTCATTCGCATTCGTGCGTTGTGTCGGTCAGTACCGCTCCTTCGGCGGGTCTCTGCGAGCAGAGCCTTCGCAGGCTTCTCTGGGCTGCTGTGGATGTAGGAACTAATCCTGGCAGCCAGGCATTTGAGCTCCAACAAAACAACTTTCCAAAGAAACCTCAAACAGCAAGCCTGCAATCCTTTAAATTTTTTTTTTTTTTTTTGCGGTACCGGGGATTGAACCCAGGGGCGTTCTACCTCCGCGCTACACCCCCGGCCCTATTTTTTTATACTTTATTTTGAAACCGGGTCTCACGAAGTTGCGGAGGGCCTCACTAGGTAGAGAGAGACAGAGAGAGAGAGCTGAGGCTGGCCTCGAACTGGGATCCTCCGGTCTCCGCCTCCAAAGTACTGGGATTACAAGCGTGCACCACCACGCCCGGCCTGCAATCCTTTAAATAGTGCTTCCTCCCGCACTTTCACCCCAAGTCAAACCAGCCGAGGCTGCAGCCATCGAAGACCATAACCTTGCGGCAGGCTTGTATTGCTGGATTTACCAAATTGCTCACACCAACCTGTTGTGTTTTAGGTCATTAGCTTCTAACCCTCTGCTCTGGGTAGCCCAGTCCTTTCTTAGTTATTCTGGGGGAGAGGCTCAGAGAAATAGAGGTGGGATGTGGGGGATGCCAGGCAGGAGGGGCTGGACTGGAAGTAGCCCTTTCCTCAAAGAGCTGCGGGATTAGTCCCTAGACTCCTGTCCCGGTAGAAGCTGGGGTCCTCCTCTGGCCTGAAGGAATCTTCCTGGGGGTCTCTGACCCTTTAGGAGAAGTGGTTCATGGGCACAAGTATCATCTAATTGACTCACAGGCATTTCCTAGAGGCAGCCCAGAGAGCCTCAGCCTGAGCTTCCCAGAGGCACTCCAAGAGCGGAGGTGACCAGGTGCCTCCAGGTAGGTCCAGCCATCCCACCCCAGTCCAGAAGAAAGCTGACAACTGTATGGAACCAGAGGGCAAATTTCTGCCCTGAGAATCTCCCAGAGATGTAGGTGAACAAAAGGAATGGGTTTCAGGTCCTGGCCACTGTTACTCCTATATCCCTGTAATTCTGAGCAAGCTCTTTATTTTCCCAATTGAATGAGTGTCATCTGTAACATAGGAGATTACCAAAGAATCAACTGGAAGGGGTTTTTAAATGCAGGTGCCTGGCCTCTTGGTCTCCTCTCCAGCTACTATTTGTGCCCATTGGTAAAAGCAATGTTTACTTTTTTTTTTTGGTACTAGGGATTGAACCCAGGGGCATTCTACTTCCAAGCTACACCACCAGCCGTATTTTATTTTTATTTTGAAACAGGGTCTTGCTGGGTTGATAAGAGTCTCATAACTTGCTGAGGCTGTCCTCAAACCTGTGGTCCTCCTGTCTCAGCCTCCTAAGTATTGAGATTAAAGGTGGGCACCACCACACCCGGCTAATGTTTACTTTTACTCATTTTTTCACTTATTCATCAAATATTTATTGTCTAGTAGGTGCCAGGAACTTTTCTAGGTGCCAGGAATATAGCAATGAATAAAACAGACCCACATCCTGCCCTTATAAAACTTATACTTTAGTGGGAGGAGACATCATAATCAAAAAACATTTTTTTTTTTGCGGTACCGGGGATTGAACGCAGGGGCGTTCTACCTCCGTGCTACACCCCCGGCCCTATTTTTTTTATACTTTATTTTGAAACCGGGTCTCACGAAGTTGCGGAGGGCCTCACTAAGGAGAGAGAGAGAGAGAGACAGGTAGAGAGAGAGCGAGAGAGCTGAGGCTGGCCGCGAACCCGGATCCTCCGGTCTCCGCCTCCCAAAGTACTGGGATTACAAGCGTGCACCACCACGCCCGGCTAAAAAACATTTAAAGAAATTATTAGCTGGGCATGGTGATACACACCTGTAATCCTAATACTTGGGAGGCTGAGACCGGAGGATCACAGATTTGAGGTTAGTGGCCAGCTTCAGCAATTTAGCAAGACCTTCAGCAACTTAGTGAAATCCTGTTTCAAAATAAAAAATAAAATAGGGCCGTGGGTATAGCTCAGAGGTAGAATGCCCCTGGACTCAATCCCCAGTAACACACACACACACACACACACACACACACACAAGAAATTATTAAATAACATTTAATATGATAGCTGGTGAAAAAGCTAAGGAAAATAAAGGAGGAAGGACAATATAATCTGTAGGGTAAGATTATAGGACTTTTAAGTAGGGAAGGCAGGAAAAGAAAAAGCCTTGAAAAGCAGTTGACATGTGAGAAAAGACCTGTGATCCTGTGAAGGAGTTGAGAGAGTCAGACATGCATGAATGTGCAGAAAGGGAATTTCAGGTAAAGGGAGCAGCATGTGTCAAGGCCCTGAGACAGGGCTGCATATGGAGCAGAGTAAGAGGTGAGAGTAACGGGAGACTTAGAAGTTCTGACACAAGGTGCCTAGATTTTGTAAATAAAATATATTTTTACAAATAATTTAATCTGGCTGCTTTACTTTTTTAAATGAGGTTTCTGAAAACTTTAAAATTACGTATGTGACTCACATAATGTTTCTATTGCACAGTACTGTTTACAGGGATCAACCAGTCTGACAACACATGTGGGTAGTGGGAGAGGGGACCCAGAGAAGTGGAACACTACTGAAGAGGCTCTTAAAATAATCCAGGTTAGAGATGATAATGCCTTGAACCAGAATGGTAGTAGAGGTGGTGAGCAGTGGTTAGATTCTAAATATATTTTGAATGGAGGCCAACAGGATTGGGTGTAAAGATATAAGATATGACAGAAAAAGTCAAGGATGACCCCAAATTTTCTGGCCTGATTAACTGAAAAAGATGAAGTTTGTCTTCATCAGAGATGGGAAAGACTAAAGGAAGAAAAAAGGTTTTTGAGAAGGTCAGCATTTTTTATTTGAACATGTTAAGGTTGAGATGTCTGTTAGTGTATTAGTCAGCTTTGCATTGCTATGTCCAAAATACTGACAAGAACAACTTAGAAGAGGAAAGGTTTATTTTGGCTTATGGTTTCTGAGGTTCAGTCCATAGTCAGTAGGCTCCAAGGTCAAAGCATCATGGTGGAAGAGTGTGGCAGAGAAAAGCTGCTCAGCTCATGGCAGCCAGGGGAGCAGAGAGAGGGGAAGGGACTAGGGACTAATAAAGCCCATGGCTATGTCCCCAGTGACCTACTTCATCCATACCCCCACTTGCCTACATTCACCATCCAGGAAATCCATTCAAATTATTACTCCATCAATGTATTAATCCACTGATGAGGTTAGAACCCTGATGATTCAATGTTTCACCTCTGATTGCTGCATTGCCTAACACATGAGGTTTTGGGGGACATTCCACTTTCAAACCCTAACATGAGACTTCCACATGGGGATGTTGAGTAGGTATTTGAATATAAGTTGACAGTTTAGGTGTGAGGTAGGGGTTCGAGATGAGAATTTGGGTGCCATCAATAAGGGTAAACAATATAATCGACATTAATGGCTCCTTCCATCTTAGTATAGTGTTTTCCTAATTCACCACTGTCTTATCATAGGCCATGTTGCTTACACCCAATTCAGTATAGTTGAAGATGGGACATGTCAGGTGACATCCTACACATCCCTAGCCCATTGCTCTACCTTTAAAGGTTTCTATCCAAGACTGTCACTCAGAGACATTGGCGCCACATTCTTTCCTCAGTATTTGTGGTATGAAAATCTGGTCCAAGTTCAGGGCTTTTTATTTTCCCTCTGAAAGGTCTTTAACTTCTGTTTATTAATCTGTCTAGGACCTGGGCCCAGTGCGTCTTAAAGGTGCTAGGTAAACCCCAAATACCTTAAAAATGTAAAACCTAATTAAGCCTAAGCCTCAATCATGAAAGCTGCTTAACAATGATTGGACCTGTTTGTTTTCAGGTGTGGTTTATGAAATGTGCAAGGAAGTATTAATGAAACGGAACCAAAGTCTTCTGTTTTCCAGTTTAGCACTGCAGCTTGAGACAAAAGCCCCCGCCCTGACCTCGCCCTGGCTCTAGGGTTGAAGTTGAAGTAGAAACAACGCATTTACTGTCAGTACCTTGTTTCAGCAAACAAAGCAAGTGGGTTGCCACCTACCTAAATGTGGACAGCTTTGACAGTGCCTTAAATAATCTTTAAGCTCAGTTTGATGTTGAAAATTATAATATTTACTTAAGACTGTATATTCTATTACTGTATTTAAGCACACCAATTGAGAAGTATTTAAGGCACTTGACGTCAGACAAGTTTTGCTGGTATTTAGTAAACAAAGGGCAAGAATTTTCAGCGCATTTTTAGAACCCAGACATTTTACTTACACGTCTAAATGTCTACTTGGGGAAAAGGCTAGGCTATCTCTTTGTTAGCACCTTCCTGGTATTTTTCCAATTCCCAGTTCATCAAGGGTTCAGCACACATGCTCAAGTGCACTGCTTCTCCCTCAGCATAAAGGTGCTTTCTGTCTCTCCCACCTGTGGCACTCGGCCTGGCACAGGCAGTACCATGCAATGGATAAGAGCTTTTGCTTCAGAGTCAAAGTCCTTGGGTTCAAAGCCCAGCTGCAGCATACTAGCTCTGCAGACTTGAGCAAGTTACTCAACCTATTTATTCTAATTTTTTTTTCGGTACTGGGGGTTGAACCCAGGGGCATTCTACCTCCGCGTTCCACCCCCAGCCCTAATTTTTATTCTTTATTTTGAAACAGGGTCTGACTAAGTTGCGGAGGGCCTCACTAAGCAGCTGAGTCTGGCCGTGAACCCAGATCACCACACTAACTTGATAACAGGGTTTAGGGGAATAGGCCCTCAATATGTTGTTGGTGTGAGTATAAATTGGTACAGCTGTTTGGAAGACAATTTGGCAAGATTTGGAAACATTTAAAATACAGTCTTTAACTTAGCAATTCTACTCCTGGACAATGATTCCATATTGGTGCAAAATGGCTTCATAAAAATATGTCTTGCAATATCCTTGTTAAAAGCAAAACATTAAATTGTCCTCAATAAGGGACATCCAATAATGTAGTGCAATGTATGGATGTATATACATCCATAATGTAATATTATGCAGCAACTAATGCGATAGCTGTTTATGCAATGATGTAGTTTCCAAAATAGTGTGTTAAATAGAGCAGTGTGCAAAACAGCCTGTCAAATATGCTGTTATTTATATAAAAAAGGAGATTGTATTCATACATCTCTTTATGTGCATAGAATCACCCTGAAAAATACACAAGAAGCTGGTGGTAATACTGGCTGCCTTTGGGGAGAAGATCTGGGAGACTAGAAGACAGAAATAAGACAGGATGAGAGGACTTTTTACACTTTAGTATATCTTTTTTTTTTTTTTGTGTGTGTGTGTGTGTGTGTATGTGTGTATGTGTGTGTGGTATTGGGCATTCTACCTCTGAGCTACACCACCAGCCCTATTTTATTTTCATTTTGAATCAGTGTCTCACTAAGTCACGGAGGGCCTCGTTAAGTTGATGAGGCTGGCTATGAACCTGCAATCCTCCTTTTTCAGCCTCCCAAGTACCGGGATTACAGGTGTGCGCCACCACTGCCGGATTTCATAAATTTTTTGAGTTGTGAACTAGGTATTTGTTTAAAAATGGCATTCTTATACAGCTGGGCTAAAAAGTTAGAAAGCAGGGGTCCCAGGCAAGGCCTGAAAGCAGTGATAGCTATCATATATGGACAGCAGAAAAGAGTAGTATCTTCGTCTGTTTTGCTGCTGTAACAAGATACCACAGACTGGATAATTTACAAAGAACAGAGATTTATCTCTGACAGTTGTGGAAGCTGGGAAGTACAAGGTCAAGGCAGCAGCAGGTTCATTGTCTGGGGAAGGTCAGGTCTCTGCTTCTAAGATGGTACCTTGATCTGCATCCTTCAGAGGGGGGAATGTAGGGTCCTTACATGGCAGAAGGCTGGAGGGCACCTAGTCCAATACAGGAGCCTTCATGGCCTAATCACCTTTTGTGTGTGTGTATGTGTGTGGGGCACTGGGATTGAACCCAGGGACATTCTGCCTCCACCCCCAGCACTTATTTTGAAACAGGGTCTCCCTAGGTTGTTGAGAGTCTCACTATGTTGCTGAGGCTGTTCTCTAATGGTTGATCCTCCTGTTTCAGCCTCCCAAGTACTGGGATTACAGGCGTGCACCATCATGCTCGGCCTAATCACCTCTTAACCCCCCCCCCACACACACAGACACACAGACACACACCTAAGACTATCACATTGGTAACATCTAAATTTGGGAGAGAACATTTTTTTTTTTTTTTGCGGTACTGGGGATTGAACCCAGGGGCATTCTACCTCCGAGCTACACCCCCAGCCCTGTTTTTTATTCTTTATTTTGAAACAGGGTCTCACTAAGTTGCAGAGGGCCTCACTAAGTAGCCGAGACGGGCTACAAATCTGCGATCCTTCTGTTTCAGCCTCCCAAGCCCGGCTAGAGAGAACACTTTCAAATCATAGCAAGTAGATAGAAAAAATCTTGCCCTGGAAACAAAATTGTGTAACTTTGTATGTGACACTGGCTTTGCTTTTACACTTGAGTTATATCAGTGAAAGAATAGACAAACATCCCTGCTTAATTGCTCTGTCTGGCACTTCTAGTATTATGTTGAATAGAAATGGCAAGAGTGGGTATCCTTGTCTTTTTCCTAATTTACATGAAAAGCCTTTTAGTTTTTTTTTTTACCATTCATATGATATTAGCTGGGACTTTTCATATGTAGGCTATATTATGTTGATGTAATTTCCTTCTATTTCTAGTGTGCCCATTTTTAAATTGGGTTTCTTTTTTCTTTTTTTGTGGTACTGGTGATTGAACCCAGAGGCATTCTACCTCTGAGCTACACCTCCAGCCCTATTTTATTTTTATTTTGAAACAGGATCTTGCTAGGTTGATGAGTCTCACTACTTGCTGAGGCTGTCCTCGAACTTGCGATCCTCCAGTCTCAGCCTCCCAAGTACTGGGATTACAAGTGTGTGCCACCACGCCTGGCTAAATTGGGTTTCTTTTTATTGAATTGTAGGAGTTATGTATTCTGGATACAAGTCCCTTATCAAAAATATGATTTGCAAGTATTTTCTTCCATTTTGTGGGTTGTTTTTTCACTTTCTTGATGGTATCCTTTGAAGGATGAATTAGTTATTAATCTGCTTTCAGATTGAGGTATAATTGACAAATAATTATTGAGGTATAATTAACACATTCAAGGTATACCATGTGATGGTACATGTATACAGTATGTAATCATTATCACATCCAAATTAACACATCCTTTACCATAGTTGCCATTGGTTATGTGTGTGTGTGGTAAGAATCTGCTCTTACCAAATTTCAAATAATACAGTATTATTAACTATAGTCACAATGCTGTATATAAATTAGATCCTGCTATAGTTTGGATGGGGAATGTCCCCCAGAGGCCTATGTGTTAAAGGCTTGGTCCTCAGTTTGGCACTATTAGGTGATGGAAACCTTTATGAGGTTGGGTCTAGTGGGAGGCTTTATGTCATTGGGGGTGCCCTTGAAGGGGAACACGGGATGCTAGTCTCTTCCTCTTTCTATTCCTGGCCATGAGGTGGATTCCCATGCACTCCTGCTACAGGCCCAAAAGCAAGGGGGCCAACTAGTCATGAACTGAAACCTCCAAAACTCATGGACCAAAACCTCCCAAACTGAACCACAATAAACTTTTTCTCTTCATAAAAGGATTTGTCTCAGGTAATTTTTCCTTGTTTTGTATTTCAAGATGGTGTCTTGATATGTTGCTTAGGCTGGCCTTGATCTCAAGGTCCTCCCACCTCAGCCTCCCAGTATCTGGGATTATAGCTTGTGTCACCACACGTGGCCGTGGCCCTATTTCAGGCATTGTTATGGTAATGCAAAGCTAACACAGATCCTCAGAATTTATTCACTTTACAAAGTTCGTATCTTTTGACCAATATTTCCTTTCCTCCTGCCCCTGGAAACCACTGTTCTACTCTCTGCTTCTATGAATTTGACTTTTTTAAAATTCCCCATGTAAGGGGGATCATAGTATTGGAAAAATGTTTTTAAATTTGATGAAGTCCCATTAATTTTGTCTTTTGTCTCTTGTGCTTTTGGTGTAATATCTAAGAAGCCTTTTTTTTTTTTTAAGGTGCTGGGGATTGAACTCAGGGCCTCATACCTCCTAGACAAGTACCCTACTATGGGCTACATCTCTAGCCCTAAGAAACTAAGAAACCATGATTTACTCCAAGATCCAGAAAATTTATGTTTTCTTCTGGTATTATAGTTTTAGCTTTTGCAGTACCTCTATAATCCACTTTAATTTTTGTATTTGGTGAGAAGTGTTTACATTCATTCCTTGCATGTGGCTATCCAGTTGTCCCAGCAAAACTGGTTGAAAAGACTATTCATTCCCTATTGGCAGCCTGTTGAAAATTAACTGTCTATAGAAACCTGAGTTTATTTTTGAACTCTCAATGCTATTCCACTATAATTCTATCCTTATGCCAATTATACCACTCAGATTCTTTTTGTGTGTGTGTGGTACTGGGGATTGAACCCATGGGCATTCTACCTCCAAGCTACGCCCCCAGCCCTTTTTATTTTTTGTTTTTAAACAAGGTCTTACTACATTGCTGAGTCCTGCTACTTGCTGAGGCTGTCCTCAAACCTGCGATCCCCCTGTCTCAGCCTCCCAAGTACTAGGATTTCAGACATGCTTCACTACACCTGGCTCACTAAATTAATTCTTATGCATGAAACAGAAGTAGAAGGAACAGTCTTCATCAGAGAAAATTAGCAGGAAGGAAAGGAAATATTATTAAGGGGAAGTATTATTTCTACTAATTTTTTAAAGAACAGTATTTGATGAACACTGAACTAATGCTGCGGATGCTATGATCAGAAGTCTGCTCATTCCAAGCCACTAAGCATTGCTGGGGGAAGCCAAAAGGCTTCTGAGCCATTCCCTGTACTATTCTTCTTTAGTCCTTTTTTGAGCCCCCTCTGATGTTAACATTATCCTCACATTCTAAGTAAGGAGAGAGTTAACAGAGCAGGCCAGAGTTCTTCAGGAGTCTGCTTACAAGGTTGGCATTTGGCCAGAGCCCGGGAACTAGGCTTCTGAAGAAATTCCTTGCTTTTTAGGTAACACTTTTTTGCTCTGGGGGCACTAAGTACCTGCTTTCTTTCTGGAGTCTGCCACAGTTGTGCATCTTTTCTCTATATGCTATAGCCTGAGTCCTGCAAATCCTTCTATTTAATCACTGGATGCATGGGGAGTTGTAGGATTTCTGACAGTTCCTTTCTTGCCACTCTCACTTCAAACTGCTCTAAAAGTTTGATGTAGTCATCATCAGGAAAAAAAAAATCTAAATCTAGTAGTCTTTCCTTAGTACATAACATCTGTTGACAATATTCTTGCTTCCAGAAACTCTCCCTCTTTGGCCTTCATAAGCTAGCCCTATCTGGGACCTCTTCTCATCTCATTCATTCATTCATTCATTCATCAGCATTCATTTGTTCAGTCAGCATTTACTGAATACCTATATGTGCCAGGCATAGTGCTACGTATACATTAGTGAAAACGTCATGGGGCAGAATATGGCCTAGCGAGAGAAGACAAAAAACCCAACAAAACAAAACCAATAGCACAATCTGAGAAAAGTACTATGTTATGTGATTGAAAGGGGAGAAGCACTTCAGTAGGGTGGTCAGTGGAGACAGCATTGAAGCAGGAAGGTCTGCTTAATAAAGAACCAGAAGCAGTGTGTTATAGCAGAGTTTATGTGCAGTGCAAATACTTAGAAAATTGCTTGGCAGCTGGGCGTGGTGGCGCACGCCTGTAATCCCAGTAATTGGGAGGCTGAGACAGGAGGATCGTAGGTTTGTAGTCAGCCTTAGCAACTTAGTGAGGCCCTCTGCAACTCACTGAGATTCTGTTTCAAAATAAAGAATAAAAACAGGGCTGGGGGTATAGCTCAGAGGTAGAATGCCCCTGGGTTCAATCCCCAGCACCAAAGGGGAAAATTGCTTGTCATCTTCTAGGAACTGAAAAGGAGCCTGGTGTGGTTGAACACCAGGAGAGACGTGGGAGAGTGGAGAAAATGAGGGCAGCGAGCTTGTCCAGATCACTTAGAGCTTTGCAGGTGGGGTTTAGAATTTTAAATTTTAAGAGTAATGGGAAGCCAGTAAAGGGATTAATCACCGGTGATAGAAGATATCTCCTATCTTTTTTTGTGTGTATGTAGTACTGGAGATTTAACCCAGGGGTGCTCTACCACTGAGCTACACCCAGCCCTTTTTTATTTTTAAATAGGGTCTTGCTAAATTGCCCAGGCTGGTCTTGAACTTGGAATTCTCCTGTCTCAGCCTCTTGAATACTGGGATTACAGGCAGCATGGTGCCTGGCTTCTTGTATCTTTTAAAAAGTAACATGGAGCCAGGCGTGGTAGCACACACTTGTAATCCCAGTACTTGGGAGGCTGAGACAGGAGGATTGCAGGTTCGTGGCCAGCCTCAGCAACTTGTGAGACCCTCTGCAAGTTAGTGAGACCCTGTATCAAAAAAAAAAAAAATCAGCTGGGCGTGGTGGCACACGCTTGTAATCCCAGTACTTTGGGAGGCGGAGACCGGAGGATCCGGGTTCGCGGCCAGCCTCAGCTCTCTCTCTCTCTCTACCTAGTGAGGCCCTCCGCAACTTCGCGAGACCCAGTTTCAAAATAAAAGTATAAAAAAATAGGGCCGGGGGTGTAGCACGGAGGTAGAACGCCCCTGGGTTCAATCCCCGGTACCACACACACACACAAAAATCGGGCTAGGGGTGGAGCTCAGAGGTAGAATGCCCCTGGGTTCAATCCCCAGTAACACACACACACACACACACACACAAAGATAACATGGAATTCTATAAGATTTGATCCTCAGTTATCCTCTCTCCCGTTCTTTGGTGATTACTGCAACTTCCACATTTTTATCATCTCCGTGTAGAAGACTAACCTTATGACCTCAGTCCTGATGCGAGCCACTGTTTCACATTATCAAAGGCATAATGGTTGCATTTCAGAAATTTAAAAAGTTCTAGAGTCAGGATGCCTCTGCCACTTGTCAGTGTGATTGTGGACAAGTTATTTCACTTCTTGGGGCACTAGCTTGCACACACAAAATGACTGATCAATGTTAGTTCTACCTGCAGCAGTCCAGGATTCCTATGCCTCATTATGTCCCAAGTTAAACTGCCTCCAGCATCTACTCTAGTTCTTTCTGCTGGCATTTCCATTTCTAGTAAAGGCACCAGGAGGATGTGCTGAACTGTTGTCACATTAGACTCTCTGGTCTCAATTCCCTTGCCACACTGCAAGTATAAACCTAAAATTAGAGATTGCTACTAATTTTTTTTTTTTTGCAGTACTGGGGATGGAACCCAGGGGCATTCTACCTCGGAGCTACACCCCCAGTCCTATTTTTTGTTCCTTATTTTGAAACAGGGTCTCACTTTGCAGAGGGCCTCACTAAGTAGCTGAGGCTGGCCGCGAACCCGGATCTTCCGGTCTCAGCCTCCTAAGTACTGGGATTACAAGTGTGCGCCACCATGCCCAGCTTTAAGAAGTATTTTTTACTTCCATCTGTACATAAGGTGAAAGTTATGGCTTCTTTTAGTCATTCATCAACAAATATTAAAATTGAGTACCTATTATGAGAGCCAAGTAATTATATGAGGTTCCTATTAAATTCTAATCTTTTGTCCTTTAGATATAATTTCTACCATTTGATCTACAAAGGACCATATAAGCTTATTAACAATCTACTGAGAGGAAATGAAGAGAAAATCCCTCTAAGTAGTTAAAATGGAATCTCAAAAGATTCTCAGGAAGCATAATAACTGAGACCACTGAAAAATATCCAAAGCTGGGTGTGGTGGCACCTGCCTGTGTTACTAACCTTATCAGTTCAACTGTAGGTACAACAAGGTTCAAAGGTGGTGATGTCAAAGCTTCAGACTAAGGAACATGGTGCAAGCTATCCAACTCAAGGTTGACAACAGCATTAGCCTATCTTTCAGCACTACATTTTTATGCTTTCTGAACGTTACTGAAATAGGTGGCATTTATTAATAATGCACTTATTTAGGTTCTGATTTTGCGTATCAAATGTTAAATAACTGACTTCTTAAGTTGTTCTTTTTCATGGAAATTTAATTATAATTGCTCTTGGAATTCATTTTCTCTTTTGGGTCAAAATAGCCTAAATTCTCTAAATGTCAAGAGGATGAGGCAACTACACAGGGAGTCACAACACTAAATTACAGATACTAGAGACACAGGCCTTGTCCTTAAGGCACATAATGATGTGTAAAACATGAATGATACCAAAGAATTTATTGTAAATGTAGTGGCAAATACATTGAGAATAATCATCATTAAAAAGTAACTAGAAAATTACACATGTTCAAAGTATGTGCTTTTTTTCCTGCAACCTTTAGGTTGATGGCTAGTACCAACATTTTAGGTAATGAAATATTTAATGAGATGGTCCATTTTCACATAATTTCATGATTTTATCTTCATCTTAGTTTTTAAAGCAGTTGACCATGAATTTCAGTATCAATTGTTATTCTCTGTTTTTATCAATTCTGTAATGATCTGTAGAATCTTGTCATCTGAGTGAAAGAAAAAAAAATCCATGAATAAATTCTACACTAATTTTGCAACTTTTTATATAAAAACAAGAGGTATACTTCATCAAAATATTTTCTTAAATTAGAATATAAAATTGACACCAGCAATATTCACTGTAATGACAGCAATGCCTATAAAATATCGTTTATTGTCAATAAACATTATGCTAACTTTTATTATATATATATATAGTTGGGCTATTCCTACTTTAACAAAAGTTAACATTTTGGAAAAAAGCCAATATTTGAGTATGTAGAGCCTAAGACCTAAAGAGATAATGTGATGTAAACAGTTACTTTTCCATAAGGAACCATTTCTTTAAAATTCCTGTAGGACAGAAAGTTTCCCAGCTTTTTCTCCTGGTAGAAATATGCTGAAGGCTCTATTGACTTTTCCATGTTCTTCAGAATGTGGTAGGATTTCCATAGATGGGGCAAGGAAAAAAGAACTGTTATCTGTTTTTCCATATTTGGTCCAAAGGAAACAAAAAATTTCTAACAGGGAAGTGGTCTAGAGAGGTGTTAATGGGGGATTGACAGGCTTATCTACACAACAAAGAGATCAAATATCAATTGATTGACAAACAGTAAGAGAAGAGGCATAATTTGCTAAGGTGGTTTTGTTAACAGATGTGTTTACTTCTACACAGTTGCTCTGAAATGGTGACTTTCTAAGAATCTCATAACCACCCTTTTATAAAGTTGTAATTATCAGGGCTGCCAAAACTAAATTCTTTTTTTTTTTTGGTGGTGGTACTGAGGACTGGACTCAGGGGGCATTCTACCTCCAAGCTACACCCCCTGCCCGATTTTATTTTTTATTCTGAAATAGGGTCTCACTAAGTTGCAGAGGGCCTCACAAGGTTGCTGAGGCTGGCCATGAACCTGCGATCCTCCTGTCTCAGCCTCCCAAGTACTGGGATTACAAGCATGCGCCACCACTCCCGGCTTGCAAGACTAAATTCTACATTTATACTGGATTTCAATTTCTCCCTTCCAAGTCAAAAAGCATATCTTCCATCTAAGGGTAACTTCTGCTTTCTCTTTTATGGTGTAGAGAAGCACTGAAATAATTTAAAAATTCATTTTGCTTAATTTAACAGATGAGGATCGATATGTCTTTTATATAATACAAATTCTTTTTTGTTGTTGTTGTGTGAGGTACTGGGGATTGAACCTACAGCTACAAACAGGCTAGGCAAGTGCTCTACCACTGAGCTACATCTCCAGTCCTAATGCAATTCTTTTTAATGCTGAAGCTGTACTGCACAAAACTGTTGAGACCTGATCTAAGTTTCCAGTAATACAGGAAAATACAGTTTAATGCTTACACATTCACATTCAGTTATACAACTAAAAATAGAGAATGAGGCTTCAGTGTAGGAGCACTTATCAGTAACCCCAACTTGTCTGGCTGTGGGAATTAACTAGGGATACTTAGTTAAATATAATTACACTACACCCACTGATTAATTCTTAACATTCAGTAATACCAAACTGAATTACTTCATGATATGATGCTATGGGAAGAATATAGCAACAATTAGAAAATATTCTTTTCTGCCAGGCATGGTGGCGCACGCTTGTAATCCCAGTACTTTGGGAGGCAGAGACCGGAGGATCCGGGTTCGCGACCAGCCTCAGCGCGCACTCTCTCGCTCTCTCTCTCTCCCTGTCTCTCTCTCTCTCTCTCTCTACTTAGTGAGGCCCTCCGCAACTTCGTGAGACCCGGTTTCAAAATAAAGTATAAAAAATAGGGT
>PVJS01015207.1:0-39222 GCA_004027185.1 Glis glis
TTCTACCTCCGCGCTACACCTCCTGGCCCTATTTTTTATACTTTATTTTGAAACCGGGTCTCACGAAGTTGCGGAGGGCCTCACTAAGTAGAGAGAGAGAGAGAGACAGGGAGAGAGAGACAGAGAGAGCTGAGGCTGGCCGCAAACCCAGATCCTCCGGTCTCCACCTCCCAAAGTACTGGGATTACAAGCGTGCGCCACCACGCCCGGCTTTCTAGTTACCTTTCAATTTAAGTTTAACCTACACTGTTTCCAGATGAGCTTTTCATAAAATTGGATTATTCATTAATAATCTTAAAAATGTATAGAACTTTCTTTTAATATTGAAAAATAAATGTGACAGTTACAGAGACTCTTACCTTCTAAACTTGGGGGATAATAGAAATGCTAGCTGTGAGATATTATATTTGTTATATCTTATAAAGAAAATGTTTGTTCAATTACAAATGTAAACCATTTTGCCTTAAAACTTGTCTTTAACAACTCTTTTCACAATAATTAACCTTAATGCTGACCTCGCTGGTCTATTTCCCTTTAACTTACCCAAAGTTTTATTTCAAGTATAGAGCCTTTAAAATAAGCATATGGGTAATTTATTTTATAATTTTAAAAAGCCATGCTAATTATGCATTTTAAGACACCATCATTACGTGATCTGATGTAGAAATTGTTATGACTAACATCTAGATGATATTATATATTGGGAATATTTATATTCAACTTTATTTTCTTATATGTTGGATCGAATGTTCTATGTTCTGTGGAACATAGAATCTGACAAAGACTTTAACTGGCCTTATGTATTGGGTACAATCCCAGTGTAGTGAGAGTGTGGGCACACTGTCGTGTGGCAGGGAAGAAGGAGCAGTAAATGTAAGGTAAGTTGTTACCGAGCTGGCTGTCATTTTGTGAAGAGAAATGGCTGGTCAATGAGCTATGTGAGATGGCTCAGAGAGGTCTCTATTGAAACTCTGTGCTTTGGGGTAGTCTATTGGAGAACACAGACAGGGAGTTTCTTTTCTGACATCTCATTGCTACCTGTTCCCCACTGGTCAAAGCTTGTACTGTGAAGAGTTAATTGTTCCACACTTCTGAGGATTGTCATGGGGTCCCTTTGGCAACTGATGGGATGTCTTGATTCCTTACCTTGAAAAAATGCTGGTGCATGTAAGCCCAGAATTAATTGAAGGAGCAACATTTTCTGGTTATTGGACTTAGGATGTATTAAAAAGAAAAAAAAACCTGTAAGACTATACAAAGTAGGTTTCTATGGGAGATGCTGGGACTAAGCAAGTATTCATGGGCCCAAAAGGTAGGTCAGGTTTAGAAAATATGATGCAATACAGGAGATATATTTTATATAGTCCATCCTTTGTATTCAGATTTGATGGTGGTTCATTACTATAATTGGGTTGTGTACTGAGAAATGGAACACCACATTTTTAAAACATTTCTATTCCAATTGTGAAAATACAGGTAAAATCATGAAGAAGCCTCAATTTCTTATAACCTTTAAGAAAGAACATTAATTTAAAAATGAAATGAGATGAGATGAAATGTAAGCTAAAGCCTCCACTGCTTCAACTCCCTTCAACACTTCACCACCCATTCTAGACTTACTTCACCTTGGCCAGTGACTCCACTGGAAGGGGAGCACCATGTGGACACGTGTTAGTCACTGCTTCTAACTCACCACCACTATTAATGTGTCCCCTGGAAGAAGTCTTTTCTTCCTGGAGCCTAGGATATCTTCCCTGGCAGAACTTAATTCTGCAGGAAAGACAAACAAAAGTGGCCCAAGCGACTCAGTGGGTGTGATGATCAGATGCGTTACCCTGTTTGAATATCTTGACTCCATAATTCATTTAACCTAGCTCTTCATTTAACCCAGTTTGTGTGTGCAAGCAGTTCAATGCATGTTGTCCTTCCTGGAAGGTGGATAGGACTGGGAGTAGAGTTGCCTAGGTCAACTTCCTCATTGATATAATCCAAGATAACTGACCTTACAGTTTTTGGAGATCTCAGGGTTTCCATTCATATCAGACTGGGTTACATCTATGGAGCTCAGGACATTATGGTAGGAAGCAGAGAGAGGGAGAGAGCAAGGGCTCTGCTCTCACATCATGGAGGACTGGAGGTCAGAAGTAGAGAGAGTAATCAAGCAGGGGAATTCAAAGATGAAAGCACAGTGCCTAAGGCCACATCCCCAGGGACCCACCATCTCCAGCCACACCCCACCTGCCTAGGTTACCACCCAGTAAATCAATTACAGTGTATTTATCCACTGATGAGATTACAGCCCATATGATTTAATTACATCAGCTCTGAATATTAATACATGAGCTCTTCAGGGGACTTTCTATATCTAGCTATAACAATAGCTAAGAGGTAGAATGCCCCTGGTTCAATCCTCAGTACCACTTGCATAAAAAAAAATTCAATATACTATCTTGAGTGTCATATAGAATTTTACTGGGTACTGATAGTCTTAGATCAAAAAATTATAAAACAAACAAAAAGTTAAAGGAAGACTATATTATTAATGCATGGATGCATAAGAGCCCAAGGCAGTGAGGGTGATATTAACATAAAATGAGATATTAAAAGAATGATAAAAAGAAAATATGTTAATTTCTTACAAGCTCTATTCTATTTTAAGAAGAAACACTATGTGTTGAAAAACTCTATGGGAGAGAGACATAGAAAAGTAGTTTATTTCCTACCTTTCTTCTCAGTAACTATTCTTCATTGCTCAAAATTTTCCCTGAAGGTGGTAATTTCACCACAGTTCTATGCAGCTGAATTTTGTACATGTGGCAGCTTCTGGGTAAAAGAACAGGCATATTCAGTGTCATTCATGGTCAGCAACAAGGATGAGTACTCAGAAACAAGATGAGTGCTAAAAATCTAAAGCATCATTTAAAGAGTACACAAAACACTTAAAGTAAGATGATCTTACAAACAACATAAAATGGTTTCAATTTTTGTTTTGTGGCACTAGGGATTGATCCAGGGGTGTTCAACCCCTGAGCTATACTCCCAGCCCTTTTTATTTTATTTTTTATTCTTATTTTTATTTTTTAGTGGTACTGGGAAATGAAACTGGGGCATTCTATCTCCAAGCTACAGCCCCTAAGCATTTTATTTATTTATGTATTTATTTATTTATTTATTTATTTATTTATTTATTTATTTATTTATTTTTGAGGCAAGGTCTCACTAACTCATGAGGGTCTCACTAAGTTGCTGAGGCTGGCTTCAAATCTGCAATCCTCTGTCTCAGACTAAGTACTGGGATTACAGGCATGTACCACTGCGCCAGGTTTTATTTTTTATTTTGAAACAGGATCTCTGTATGTTACCATGTGCTGGCCTAGAACCTGCAATCCTCCTATTTTTACCTCCCAAGTACTGGAATTACAGGCATGCACCCTCAAGTCCTAGCAAGAGGTGACAGACAGTGGTGCTATCTTCTTGCCACTTTTTTGGTTTTTTGAATGCCTTGCGCCCATAGTAGATTTATTAAGGAACCAAATTGCATTGTATTTTAGAACCACCATGTTAATCTGAATCTGGCCCTGGATCACTGTTGCCCCTGGAGTTATTTTACTGTAAAATAAAATGTTGTAATTTGATTTCATTGGAATTGCATCAAACATGACAGCTTGTGATTCACTGACCCATGAGCACTCAGGCTCAGGAACTTAATATGGGTGCTTGAATGCAAGTGTGAGTTTCCAAATAAAATGACTTTGTGACTTATTCTTAATAGTTTTCTGTGCCCTGGTTTTACCTTTGGTGAATCATTCTGAATCTCCATCGTTCTCAAGACAGCTCAGTCTCCCATTAGAGAAATCTTATCTTTTATTACTAGCATTACACAAAAATATTTTTTATTCCAGTACTGATATTTTTAGGGGGAATAGAAGTATTATAATATTTCCAAAGTGGTACTGGAGTTATATTAGGGTTTTTATAGTAAACATTCACCTTTCTAGAGAGCTGGTTATAGACAGAGTGTCTGAAATTGTTCTCTTAAATCCTGCCACCATCACTTCAATGCTGGACTTCCTGGAAGAAACATAAGAACAAGTTAGAAGAATGGAATTTAGTGGTGCTGAGGGCAGTAAAGATTTTCACATGCTCTCTATTTTTTACTTTAAGTATCTTATTTAACAATTTTGTGACAACTTGCTCATCTCTGGTCCAACGAAATCAACTGTTGGTGGGTTGCAGCAGTGCTAATATTATATTTTGCTTGGTATGTAGAAATGAAATTCTCTTGATATCATTTAATAGGTACTGATTCTGCAAAATGTAGTAATTTAGGTTTCATTTACTTTATAGGACACATAATATGCTGAAATTGCACTATATGAAAATAGTGTTCATTTAAATATGAAATTTCTTGGGAAAGCAAAATAATCTACATTATCCACTGAATTTCTTCCCTACTAAAATAATGTTATAATTAGTCTTCAAATAATTTAAAAACATCCACAATGACTATAAAATACTTTTCAGTAATAAATGTAATTTTATTTAGAATGAGATTTTCCACCCATTTGCCACCAGAAGGAATAAGTCTACTTTCTAGAATGAAATAATATGGAAATAAATTTGAGTATCATATCCATAAAGCTACATTTTCTGATGTCTTGTGTACAAAATTAACTAAGACATCACCCTTTCTCAAATTATAACTACATCATTTCATTGCTATGTACAATAATTTTATTTTACTAATTTAAATTCTGGAAGAAAGACAAATCATATCCTATAGGCAAACATAAAAACTAACACCAATATAGTCATTTTGGAATGTCATCGTTCAAAAATTTGCTGTGTCTTTAAGCCCTTGGTTTCTAAACTCCATCCACATATGCAATAATAGTGGCAACTCTAAGTCCTACTGTTATTTAACTTGAAAAAGCACTTTCAAAACCAAGCCTGAAAAAGGACAGAGTTCACTGTCTAGGAAAGGTGAATTATGAAATAAATGTTATAAAGTACATGGAAGCCCAGAGCAAGTGACTTTTCTCTTCATTTTTTATTCATATTTCATATAGCTGTTAAAATCAAGTGATCATCTAACCTCAAAGAGAGCTGAAATATTAAAATTCAGTAGCATATGATGGAGAAAATGGAAGAAAAGGTAGAACTGAACTTAGAAAAATATGAAGGGAAGATTTAATATAGTGTTTATGTAACTACTCCTTATTACCTATTGACTTTCCACCAGAGAGACAAAGAGGAAGCCCTTACACAATAAGATACATGTAGTCATGTCTTTGTACAAGGTCCATGCTTAATTAATCCGAGGCGATGGTGAGCACTATTGTTTTGTTTCCTTGCATCCATTTCTCATTTTTCCTTTCTAATAAGAATTTAGTTTTGTTCAGACACTTTCACATGATCCAGGGGAATGTGACTTCCTCTCATGATCCAAGAGTTAGACTATAATTCTTTATTTTTTCTTTTTAAAAAATCATTTTAATGAGCTGATTTAGTAACAAGTAAGTGCACAAAACTGTGTCTCACATTTTTGTACATGTATTATGGACAAATTGAAAACTCTTGACGACAAATTCAGGTTTCTTTGTATCCTTAACTTCAACATTGGCAAATAAATAAAGGAAACTTGCAAAAATAGGTATTTATGGAGATATATGCCAAAAGTTGTGCATGTAAGTTAATGTACAACCAATAGTGTACACTGTTAATTTGTACCATTGTGTGTCAAGTATAACTGTATAACTGACATAGAACCAGTTTTACTAGGATATTTCACTATTTGAATAGACTATGATTCATATAAACTAAACATGTCATTCCATTTACCTTTAACAATAATGAGTTTGAGAATGGACAGATAAGTAAATAATATTCAATGAGAACTAAGAGGAAAGTAGCGAAGGGCTTTATCAAAACTCTTTCCTCACTCCTCAGAAAGAGTCACAGAAACTCCTGGTTTCTACATGTGCTCTGTGAGGCATCCAAACTGGGTTGTGACACCTGAAACTGCTGCAGCTATTTACTGCCAGACCAGGATTAAGGCAACAAAGATAGATTAGCTAGACCCACCCCATCTTCACCTCCACCTCCACCTCCACCTTCTAATGTCTTCTTTTTTTTTTTTTCTAACTTTTATCTTGTCAAACCCAATGGGCTCTGAGTTTCCCTAAATCCAATGGGTTCTGTGTTTCCCTTTCCTTGCATCTAAAAGTAGCCTAATTTTTTCAGTACATTTTAATAAGATTTTTTCAACTATTATATTGCCTGATTTGGTCTATTTAAATAAAGTAAAAAAAATGACTTGAAACAATTGTGGATAAAATCAATTGTATGTGATAGTAGGTTAAAATAAAAGTGAGAACCATTTATATTACATAATAGATATATTACAGTTAGATATAGAATATCCCCTGAATAGCTCATGTAATAATGTTCAGAGTTGGTATAATTAAGTCATAAGGTCTGTAATCTCATCAGTAGATAAATTCATTGTAATGGATTTACTGGATAGTAACCTAGGCAGGTAGTGTGGCTGCAGAAGTTGGATCTCTGTGGGTATGATCTTAGGGACTATGCTTTGGTCTTTGAATCCTCTTGTTTGTTTGCTCTCTTGCTTCCAGCCTCCATGATGTGAGAGCAGAGCCTTGCTTTCTCCGTAAATTTATTATATTATTAGGTTTTATGGAACCAAAAGTGACTAAGTCATGTCCTCTGTCTTCAATGTGCCAAAATGATCAGATAAAAAGTAAAGTATGATAGACATCCATAGACATGGTATTAATGTACAAAGACCGAAAAAAAGTATTGAAAGACTTCACTGAATATCTAAAACCTATTAAAGTTTTTAATGAATTAATGCAGGCAACATTGGAGAGAGGAAAAAGAAATAAGAAGCAATCACAATTTTTCAGGCCAGATCAAATGAATGCTTGGACACTGCCATGCAGCAAGTATTAAGAGCTGAATGGAATTGTTGATTGATTGATTGTGTTGAAAAAGAGGGACAGAACATTCCAAAATGACCCTAAACTTGCACCAATATGTGACAGAGCCAGTAACATGAATATGACATATAAAATGGAGAAGAGACTGTTTATGTGGTTGATGATAATGGGTATGTTATTTACATGTTATTTCAAAGGCCTCTTAATATGTTCAGTTAGAGCTGCCAGTAGCAATTGGAGATCATAATATGTAGTTAAAAAGATGGAGTTTAGCCGGGTGTGGTGGCGCATGCTTGTAATCCCAGTACTTTGGGAGGTGGAGACCGGAGGATCCGGGTTCGCGGCCAGCCTCAGCTTGCTCTCTCTCTCTCTCTCTCTACCTAGTGAGGCCCTCCGCAACTTCGTGAGACCCGGTTTCAAAATAAAGTATAAAAAAATAGGGCCGGGGGTGTAGCTCGGAGGTAGAACGCCCCTGGGTTCAATCCCTGGTACAGCAAAAAAAAAAAAAAAAAGAAAAAAAAAGATGGAGTTTAAAATGTCTGTGCAGGAATCATTTATATATACATGTATGGATAACAAAGATACTGATTTCCTTTGGTCAGATTACAGGGCCCACAAATGATTGTGTTTTGTTCTTGTTTAGTTTTACACTTGTTTGGGGCCAGGGGGTTTTGCTAAGAACCTCCAGACAGCCCCCATCCTCATTCTCAGATCCTTCTGTTGGCACCCAGTAACCTCTGTGCTCATGGCTCTACAGATCTAGGATTTTTTTTTTTATAATAGATTTATGAAATTATGGTCAGCCTCAGCGGAGTCAGGGAAAGGGAAGGGGAAGAATAAAGTTCATTAATAGGATGTTTTTTAAGCCCAACTCTGTCTCGTGCCTGGCTTCTTCTACAGGCCTGATACATTTGGAAGTAACTACAACTCTTCTTTCTACTGAGGCTTGTTTGTTTGCTTGTTTGTTCACATTTTCAATCAGCTCACTTAAAAAGAATCAGGTTTAATGATAAGTTTCAACTGTCTTTCATATGCAACTCTGTGCTTCAATAGAATCTTGAAAAGCATTATCATTACCAGAATCTGGGAACACGTTACTCTTCAAATTGTAGTGTTCTTTTGCTCTGTCGCGGACTATGTCAGCAAGCTATGAATCGCATCTACATTTATTTTGTGCCACATGCTTTTTGAGTGGTTCCCTTAAAGCTATATCCTGAGGCTTGAATTGCAATGCAGGTACCTACTGAACCTCTTCCCTTTGTTGTGAGCTACTTACCCTCTATTCTCTTTCTGAGATCTACTCTGCTAATACACATAGCTCTAAGTCATTCATTCTAACTGCAAGATGATATTCCTTATGTGAATACCCTACTTTTTATCTATTTTCTTTTGAAAAAATGCAACTTTTTAAATCTGATTAAGCTATCAGGAAACACCATCAAGTGGTTTACCATCATAGGTTAATCTGCCTTAAAATAATATTAATAATTATTCTCCAGCATCAGGCTTTCAGGATTTATAGAAAATAAAATATAATTACTGCATTAATTTAAGAAGTCATTTGCAAAATGACCTTAAGTAGTCCAGATCTAAGCACAGTCAAATATGGGCTATAATTTTTAACAACAAAATAAAAGTAAGCACATGAATTTAAGGTCACTGGTTTTGACAAATATTTTTATAAAGTACAACAGCATTTTTAAAACCACATTTGAATAATACTATTTAATTAATACAACAATGCAGTATAGTATAAATAGTATATAAATAGTATATATATAGTATATAAATAGTATAACACTATTTAATCAATACAACAATGCAGTATAAAAAAATAAATAATCTTTATTTACAGGTGAGGAAATTGAGGCAAAAATTAGAATTTACATGCTTTACCAAGTTTAAATAGTAATTAGTGGGCTTCGTATTTAAATCCAGCTACTCAGACTCTAGAGCCTGTATCCATGACCCACATGGCATATCTGGAAGATAGGTTCTAGATTATAGGATAATAGTATGTTTAAAGTATTATTTCACTATAATTTAAAGGCAGAAATTCTAAATACATGGGTGAAGGTATACTAAATTCTATTGTCTTCTAAGAGTAATGAAATATCTGCATAAAACTACACTTATAAAGAATAGCATTAGGTTGACCCATGATTACCTTGAAAATGTTTTTTTCTTCTTCATATATTCAATCTATTTCATATTTTATATGGGATGTCTATCAAAAATATTCCCTTGTTACATGATGACAGTAGGTAAAACTAATGCTAAATGGTAGGTAACATGTGTTCAAAAGGCCACAGCAATTCGGATATATTTTTAAAGATTAAGTTATGAGAATAAAATGTGCTCAAAATAAAAAGTAATCCAAAAAAACAAGAAAGTATCTTTTTTACCTCATTTTGAGGAAAAACAATTTAATTCTCCTCTTCAAATTTTGAAGAACATCTTCAAATGGGGTGAGATCACTATCACTTATAGAAACTAAGAAGTATTTTCTATGTACATATTTTCCTGAACTTTTAGTTCCAACACATTTTTTCAGTTGCTTTTTGAAAAAAAAAGTATCACATTAAAGGGAACATTAAATGCCTCTCTCTCTCACACAAAAATGTGTTTTCTCTTTCAATAACTCTGCATGCTATTATGCTGAAATGGCCATTTCCAATATCCTTTTAAATAATTTTCTTATATAAATAATATAACCATAGAAGTTCTAGTTCATTGGTCTTTAGTGCTACTTAAATGGCTTGTATTTCCAGACCAGTGAGTGGAACTGCTAACTCTGCTCTCCTCAAGCCAGGCTGTCCATCAAGAGACAGCATTCCCCTCAAACTCTTTCTCCTTTTATTTCATACTTTCTTCTGTCCCCAGGATTTTCAAAAGAATTAGGATGCTTTATTTCATGCCAATATAGCAAGAACATTACTATCTAGATAAAAGAGATGAGTTTCACTTGTATATGATTAGAAGTTTAAATTTTAAATGGTCTCTAATGATAAGAGCCAAGTATCTTTATTATTATAATTTAGAAATATCAAGTTAATTTGAGAAATAAACTAGGATAATACTACTAATGAAAGTTTAATATCAAGTTAAACTTTTCCTAATTTTATAAATGAGGTATTCATTTTCCAACATTAAATTTTTATAACTGAGTCATACCATTAAGTCAGTTTTATACCATTAAATTTTAGGAACATAAAGAGCAATTCAGTAGAAAATGTGTGGGTCAATGTATGAACTAAAACTTGGTTTTGAAAAGGCTGAGTTAAATTAACTCGTGTTAGGTGGTGTTTACTTCAAGGCCAGAGGAAGAATGATCTTCAGGGATTAGTTTATTGTGGCATTTTAAAATAAGTTGTAAGGTAATAAAATATCCCTGCCACATAAAAAAAGAAAATGTGGTGTCATTGAAACAAATTGACTCTAAATACTTCAAAACATCCAGGTTACAGCACAATTTAAGAAAGTACAGTATGGAAAAATTAAGATTTCTATTAAGTATGATTAAAAAAGAAGTGATTATTTACATTTTAAATAGTTTCATCATATCTTTTTTTAAAGGATGCAAGTTCTTTTAAACATATTGTTAGTGATTTATGCCACCAAATATAAAAACGACATATTATCAGTTACTTATTCTGAAAGTGAAAAAATGCAGAAACATATATAAAATTAATATAACTTTATGTAGTTACACTAGGGTTTTAATAAATGTTCTTTACTGAAAAATGATTTATTATGTGTCACTTTAATTCATCAACTGTAATTAGACTAATAATCCTAAAAGCATGATATTATTATTCCTATTTGCTAATTGAAACTGGAGCCCTGAATTTAACTTGTCAGCTGATTTTTGACCACAGATATAGCTGACTTTATAGTTTGTGTTACTTAGCATACACAGCAATCACTAGTGTTGTTTGCAGAACACTATCTGTCCTCCAGAAACACAGTAGGAATGCACGTTCCAGATCTCTTAGACATGAGTGTAACCAGGAGGGTGGTTTTAACCAATAAGAACAAATTGAGTTGCATCTTTTTCAGGTTTGAATATTCACTGCCTTATTAGATCCTTCTGAGACATCTTTACCTTTGCCAAAAAAAGCCAGAAGGTTCAAGATGGCAGATGGCTTGTCAGCTCATGTCCCAGAGTGATGAGGTATGGATTAGAAACCTCAGGATCCAGCAATGGACCTGCAGAGTGAATAATAATAAGCTTTTATTGTTACAAGCCACCCAAGTTTAAGGAACATTCCATACTTCAACATCATTATCCTTTTGTGTTTGATATGACACATAAGACAAGAGACAATAATCACAAATGAGTATTATGTCTAGATTAGGGGACTGTGCAAGAGTATTTACCCCTTGTATTTATTTTTATATTCTCTGCAGGAGAGCAAAAGCACAAAGAAGATTTAACGTTTTCATTTGAGGTTGCATATTAAAGAGAACTGAAATGTGTGTGGCTGGATAATGGTACCATTAGTAGGACACACTAAGTTCTATCCATAATCTTGCTAGAAAAAAATCATGTTATAATTGAAATCATTGAACACTGTCTATCAAGGAGAAGGGATTCTAGTTAGAAAATTAGGATTGGTGAAAAGTTCATCCAAAAACAAAATGCCAGCCTAAACTTAATCCTGGCATCTTCATCTACTACCCTGTAGTTTCTATTCATTTTGTTACCCATTCCTAGTGCTGTAGGTACAACTCTAAGCACAAAGCAACTTTAAGTGAATCTTATTTTCTACCATTATTTGCTATAGTTTGGATCTTAAGTGTCCCCCTAAATCCATGTGGTAAAGGTTTTTTTTCCCCAGGGAGGAGTTATTGGGAGGTGTTGGAGCCTTAAGGAGGTGGGGTCTCCTGGGAGGCATTTAGACCCCTGTGTGTGTGTGGGGGTGCCCTTCAAGAGGACTGTGGGACTCCTGCCCATTTCTCTTGTCCTCTTTTGCTCCTTGGCCACAAGGTAAGCAGTTTTGTCATGTTGAAGGCTTCCACAGACCAAAGCAACAGCACTAGCCCATCAAGGACTGCAAACTGTAAAACTGTGAGCAGAATAAACCTTATTCTCTCTATGATTTATCTCAGGTATTTGTTACAGCAACAGAAAGCTGACTGTTATGTTTCATCAATTCAGTCTTTCTAAATGTTTCCTACCATCTTATTCTATTCCTTCTTTGCCCTATAGTCATTGAATTAAGCACATGTTTAACTTTTTTTTTTCCTTATGGTCATTTAATATACCAGAATTAAAGTCAAACTTTCCCAAGAGAACCCCACCTCTTCAACAGTTCTTTCTGGAGGAATACGTGGTTGGCCTCTTCCAGGCTACCCTGTGTCTTCCTTTGCAATTATCACATTTCACCATCATATATATTTCTATCTTATCATTGTTTGTTCTTTTTCTTAACCTCATTACTATTCACTTTATACACTTTTTATAGTAATATATACTATAAAAAATAAAAAATGATTTCTTCTTTCCTTCTCATATCTAGATGATTATTAATCATATTTGTTTTCCCAGCCAATATCTTTTCCCTTCTTACATATAATGAATAAAGTATTTTCTTTCAAGCCTTCAACATATGGCCAGTCTGTTTTCAGCTTTATATATTAATATGTTGATATATGAAACTCACCTTCCTTTCAAATGAAATAACTTTTCATTAAGCAAAAAAGCATTGTGTTTTTCATGTTTACAGTGCCTTTGTTCTAGTATTTTAGATTTGACATAAGTCTTCATTTTAGTTTTAAAATCCTCACACATATTTCAAACCAAGTATAAATCATTCCCTCTCCTATTATGCCTTACTGGCTGACTTTAATCATAGAATAATATGCCCCTTTGGACTACTGTATCAATTGAATTATTATTCACAGTAGTTATAATCACGAATAATAGCAATATATTTGTGTCCTGAATCCTATAGATCATTTTAACTTTGTAAAGAAATAACTTTGATGTGCACAACTTTTATGTTTTTATTGCCACAAGTCAGTTAGTGTAGCTAGCATTCAGCACATGTTTTGTGAATTAAATGAATGAGCACTGGAGTCCAAATAGAATAATTTTAAATGTGGTTTGAATTAAATGAGCTTATCTGTTTTAACAGAGTGGGAGAATAGGTGTTCAAATATTCACTAACTCAAGCTTTTTGTACAATTGAAATGTGTTGTTGACTTGTATAATAACTTTGGCAAAACCGATTCATAATTTGTTAGGTACCCTACTTATTGGGTCAACTGAATAGGATATATGGATTTTCAATGGAATCTCTGAATCTCTTGGTACTCAATTTAACTATGATTGATAAAAGTGGAGGAAGAAATTAAAGAGTTATAATTTAGATTGCTTTGCATCCTGAAATTATGTTTTCAAACTTCAGGGACATAAATAATGATGTAATTTTCAGGATCTGAATACAAAATGCAAAAAAGAGCAAAAAAATATGAACAAGTGATTAACTAGTCACATTATTCATTTCTACTGACTATCCTGTGATTTCATTGTTATTAAGTTGGTTGAATTTATTGTGACATAGTTATAACTTCGAGTTGTGAAAGTTAAGTACTACATTAATTGTGAGGAATCTGTTCCTTACAGAGGGGATAAACAAAAATACAAATTCTGAATGATGAATAGGTGAATTAAATGTGAACATATGGGCCAATTATATGGATTCTTGCAAATACTAAGCTATTTGATATTTTATGAGCAAAATATGATTAGCTATATTTTTCATTTGTAGTAAACAACAAAAATTCAATGGCCTTGAAAGCCTAAGTACATTATAATTTTATATATGACATAAACATTTTAAATAAATTTTATTTTGGTATGTTATACAATTTTTTATTTAAAATGCACCATCATTTTCTTAAATATGAGAAAAACTATGAGTGACCACCTATATGCTTCAAATAAATTTGCCTTAAGTTCTTTTACTTTTATATGTGATTATTATTTGATGATTATTATTATTTATTTGTTTATTATTTTATTTGGTCCAAAGTTGAATATTACCATTAGAAACTACGTTCATTGAGAAGCAGAGTGGTTATAAAAATAGGTACAATGTTCTCTGTGTTCTACTTAGAAGAGTCATCTTTAAATCCATACCTTTCAAATAATGACTTCCAAATTTAATTTGACTTTAATTCAAAATTCAGAATAAAGGGAAATAAAAATGTCATGCAGCTCTTCAAATGTGTCAATATGATTGGTTGGTCAAATAAAATTTTAATCCTAGACATGGAAATATGTCTAAATTATTTTTTGACAGAGTTGAACATATAACAAAAGTTATTAATCTATTAGCTCTATATAGATAAAGCTAAACACTAATTTTATCCACTGAACTATTTAAAGAAGCTTTTATTGAAACATCTTAATTTACTGAGTTTTGTCCTTGAGAGTCACTAAAACTTACTGGACTGTAAAAGCAAAATTACCTGGAGCAGAAGGTATTTTTAAACACATGTTTTCCCAAAGAAGGCAGCTGCTCACTGCATGAATCTTTGAGCACTGCTGTGCTCAGCAGTTAACTTTCTTTACTTGAAGGTACCAGGGCAAGAAAGATAACCTCAACACATTGTTTTTCTATTATTTTTACTATGTTGTCAGTACTATCAAAGGGCTGATATTTGACAGCAAAGAAATTATTAAAAAAAACACACCTGCATGAAAACGAAGCTTCCTTATTTAGATGAAAATATTAATAACACATTTTCATAGTCATTTTGGTATTTTTCTTTTTTTTTTGCGGTACCAGGGATTGAACTCAGTTCTACCTCCGTGCTACAACCCCGGCCCTATTTTTATACTTTATTTTGAAACCAGGCCTCATGAAGTTGCGGAGGGCCTCACTAAGTAGAGAGAGACAGAGAGAGAGAGAGAGAGAGAGAGAGAGAGAGAGACAGGGAGAGAGAGAGAGAGCTGAGGCTGTCCACGAACCCAGATCCTCCGGTCTCCGTCTCCCAAAGTACTGGGATTACAAGTGTGCGCCACCACACCCGGCCATTTTGGTATTTTTCTAAACAATGACAAAACAAATCTATATTCTATCTACAGAAAAAACAAACTTCCACCTGGACATTCCTTTTCTTTTTTTTTTTTTTTGTGGTACCGGGGATTGAACACAGGGGCGTTCTACCTCCACGCTACGCCCCCGGCCCTATTTTTTATACTTTATTTTGAAACCGGATCTCACTAAGTTGCGGAGGGCCACACTAGGTAGAGAGAGAGAGAGAGACAAGGAGAGAGAGAGAGAGCGCTGAGGCTGGCCGTGAACCCATATCCTCTGGTCTCCGCCTCCCAAAGTACTGGGATTACAAGCGTGCGCCACCACACCCAGCTGGACATTCCTTTTCGTTTGGTTGTTTTATCACTTGTTTTTAAAATATTAATGTGTACTTTTATTTTATTCAATGATGCACTGACATTGTAATATCGAATATAATTTACATGAAATGAGATAATATTTGTATTCTTGAATACTCTGCCTTTGCACATATGGATGTGTAAATACATTGATTAGCTATTTGTTCATATAAAATGGTATAGCTGACATGCATACAGATGTGCATACATTCTTTAGCTGACATACATACATTCTTTTCACTTGTCTGTGACTTTCACGCCGTGCAGAAACAATATTTACCAAAACGTTAATAATAGTTATTAAAAGTAAATATGTATTCAGTGAATAGCTTGGATAGACCAGTGCTTTTATTAAGATTCATTAAACTGAGAAAGTACTACCTCATGTAGTAGATAAGATAATACTTTCTGCTACCTTATGTAGTAGATAAAATAATACTTTCCCAAACTGTTTCATGTTCTACTCCCAGAACTTCTGAATATGTTACATCACATGATAACAGGGATGTGAAGATATAATTAAGAACCTTAAGATAGATTATACTGGTGAGTCCAATCTGATCACCAGAGTTCTTATGAAAGAAATGCAGAGGTTTGGAGACAGAGAGATGTGAAGATGGAATCAGAGGTTGAAATAATGTATATTGAAGATTAAGTACAGGGCAGCAGCCAGGCAAAGTAGAATGCCCTAGAAGCTGGGAAAGGCAAGAAAGTTATTCTTCCCTGGAGACACTGGACTGAGCATCATCCTGTAGGCCTTTGACCCAGTGAACCCAGTAAGACTCTAATCATAGGCATACAGATCTAATTTATACATTTTTTTTATCTTTGGCACTTTGCAATTGCTGCTTAAAACTAAATCCTTACTTCTCTCTCTGCACAGGAGTCAACTTGAGATGGATCAAAGAACTGGAAGTTAGATCAGAGACTTTGAAGCTACTAGAGGAGGGCATAGGTCCAACACTCCAACATATAGGCACAGGTAGAAACTTCCTCAACAAGACCCCCCAAAGTTCAGGAAATTAAAACAAGAATTAATAAATGGAATGGCATTAAATTAAAAAGTTTCTGTTCATCAAAGGAAACCATCAAGAACCTAAAGAGAAAGCCTACAGAATGGGAGAGGATCTTTGCCAGTTATCCCTCTGATAGAGGACTAATATCTAGAGTATACAAAGGAACTTAAAAGACTTTACACTAAAAATAAAACTAATAACCCAATCAAGGAACGGGCAATTGAATTGAATAGACACTCACAAAAGAAGAGATATAAATGGCCAATAAATACATGAAAAAGTGTTCAACATCATTAGCAATCAGGAAGATGCAAATCAAAACTACACTGAGATTCCATCTAACCGCAATCAGATTGGCAATCATCAAGAAGTCAAAAAATAATAAATGTTGGTGAGGATGTGGGGAAATTGGAACTCTTCTACACTGTTGGTGGGATTGCAAATTAGTTCAGCTATGGAGATCAGTGTGAAGATTCCTCAGAAAACTGGGAATGCACCCACCTTATGATACAGCTATACCATTCCTGGGTATCTTTCCAAAGGGGTTGAAACCAGGTAACTACAGTAATATATGCATACCCGTGCTCATAGCAGCACGATTCACAATAGCCAAATTATGGAACCAAGCTAGGTGTCCATCAACAGATGAATGGATTACAAAATTATGGGATATCCACACAATGGAATTCTACTCAGCAATAAAGAAAAACAAAATAATTTCATTTGCAATAAAATGCAAGGACCTGGAGAAGATTATGTTAAGTGAGATTAGCCAGTCACAGAAAGTGAAGGGTCTTATGTTTTCTCTGATATGCAGAAGCTGGGGAGTAACTGGGATTCCAGAGGGATTCCAGATAATGGAGGAGAAACCTCCATAGAACAGGAAGGGGAGGGGGAAGAGTGAGGTTCATTGAAGGAATTACTACCATTGGCTATGTGTACATATGTGAAAATACCAATGTTAATCTCAGTACTCTATACGGGGAAGGGGGGAGAAGGGGTGGCAGCCTAGGGAGGGCACCAAGTGTGGTGTGCAGGTATGTCACTGTCAGTGTGATTTACATTATGATATGAGACTATAATGTACCAATAAAAGCATATAAAATGAAATAAAGTAAATTTAAAGGAAAATTTTCAGACAACATACTTCTATTTCATAGTAATATGTTATTTATACCTAACTTTATATTTAATTAAACCATCCAAAGCTATTTTGTCACTAATTGTACATGCCACATTCATTTCAAGCACAATGCCCTCTTCAAGATCCAAGAACCATAGGGAAAATAGATTATTTATTACCTTAATCAAATAACTTTACATATCTAATGATATGTATAAAATAAATAAAATAGCCAGCTATTCCATTGTCAAAACCAGTTATTCTGTTTTCAAGCTGATATGAAACAGATATATGGATATATTATTAAGCAATTATTTCCAAGAGATCTGAATGAGTAGTAATTATAAATCAATCAGGGAAGGTAATTGAATGAGTATCCTATAGGTATGGATTAAGCTTCTAAAATACCCCAAACTCTTTTGTGGAGGTTGTAAGAAAAAAAAATCAGTGTTCTCACCTTTTCCTGTTTGCACGGGTTGCCCACACATTTTGGTTTATGGCTCCATTGGTCCTTTTCTCAGACCAGCAAGGCAGGGTGCCTCAGGCTGGCCATTCTTCCACGTGCTTATCTCCTAGTGATTTACCCAGGAAAGGTTCTTCAATTTTAAGAGCCAAATAACTTTTTATATATGTAATTAGTTTTGACGCTACTGAATTATTCAGGACAATCTCCACATCTCAAAATCTTTAATTTCATCACATCTATAAATCTCCTTTGTCAAGTAAGGTAACATATTCACAAAATCTGGAAATTATTTGGGAGTCACTACTCTGACTACCAAAGTATCTTCTATGGGAATTTTTTTAATTTGTGACTTTAAAAAATTGTAAAGAGAAAACTGAGAAGTAAAAGAAACACGTTTTTTGACAAAATGAAAGGATACTAGCTGTTAATACAAACATAATTGTAAATTCGTGTCTCTTTTTAAAAATTCCTAAACAACCAAAGCATGAGGACAAACAGCCTTAAGGGAAATAGATATGTAGAGGAATTAAAGCTTTTAGTTAACTTTCACAACAACACAAATCAATTCAATCTTATATAGTTTCAAAGAGCTGAAACAGCATGTCAGGCAGCCTTTACACATGTATAATTTTCAGAACATAGAGAGTGGTAATTTAACAAATTTCTGCATTGGCCAGATGAGAACAGAAGGCATTGATAAATGAGAACATGTCAAGAAGAGAGTGATTAGAGTGAGAAGCAGAACAAAATTATTCTGGATGAGGAACAGTTAAAATGCATAGAGGTGGCAAACCAGGAAATGAGAAGACTGATAAAAATACAGTGATTATTTCACACTAGAAATATTATAAAAGAAGCTAGTATTTAATGAGAGTCTATTCTTTTGCAAGGGTATTATCCTCTTCTGATAGTTGTAATTTTGCTCTATTTTTATATTTATATAAAAGCTTTAGATATAGTTTCAAAATAAAGTAGGAGAATACTTAAACTATAGACATGAACTATGAAGAATGAATTTCTATGAAATAGTCATCTGGACAATAATATTTAGAGGGAGCTACTATACACAAGAGAGTGGAATTATATGTCTCTAAAATTCACTAAAAGTTCAAATTTATAGCCAGGCATGGTGGCCCATGTTTGTAACTCCATGGCCATGACAGACAAATGTGCATGCTAATTATTATCAATATTACTCATTCACGCTTCAATATTTTAGCTAAGGCACTTTGAAAGGAAGTAAGTTTGTAAGTTTGATATCAAAACACATTTTGACTCCTACAGTGTCAAATGATGATATTCAGTTCCAGCTGGGGTATAGCTATTAAATTGCTTGGCATAAAGTAATTTATAATAAACATTTTAAATGGGAAAACAGCAGATAATTGCATATTTTCTTTTTTTTTTTACCCAATCCAACTAAACTATTCTCCTCCAGTCCATACTAATGTCCCATCAATCTTTTTACTGACCATCAGGTGAAATGGATAATTATGCAGATTAAATATTTTACTGAAATAGTATTCACCAGCATCAGTGCTGAATTTACACATTGTTTTTTTGAAATGAAAATATTTCAAAATGTTCAATTTTTAAAACAATTATATATGATCTTTAATATATACAATAATATATCACATATAGTATATACAATCACATATGATATTATTGTTTTAAAAATGTACTTCAAAAACTTTTGGCCAAGCTGGGCATGGTGGTGTATGTCTGCAATTCCAGTAGCTGGGAGACTGTGACGGGAAGATCCTCATGTTGGAAGACAGCCTCAGCAACTTAGTGAGACTTTCAGCAACCTACTGAGACGAGAGCATGTTTCAAAATAGAAAAAAAAAAAACAGACTGGAGTGTAGCTCGGAGATAGAATGCTCCTGAGTTAAATCTCCAGCACCCCTCACACACACACACACACACACACACACACACACACACACAAACACACATAAAAAAAACTTTTGACCAAAGATAGAAGAAAAACCCTTCAAACTGGCTTTCAGTAAACAGAAATTCAGAGCCAAAGTTTCTCCCGAGCTGGTTAATGTAGAAACACAGTGATGCCATCACCGGCCCCGGGTGTACTTCTCTCTCTGTTTTGTCATCATCACATGCATCTCAACACACACTGACTCCCATCAGAGTCACAGTAGATGCTGAGGTCAGATCAGGGCACAACTAAAACCCGAGGGAGAACGTGAACTCATTTCTGTGTCTCTCATTTAATAATAGGAAAAATCAGTCTAAAAATACCAGCAGCTTTCCCTGTGTATCTTCACTGGCCAGTAGTTGAAACCAAGCTAACTGCTAAGCAACCACTGGCAAAGGGAATGGTTATGCTTCCAGCCTACAATCAACCAGGCTTTACCTGTCAACAGGGGTAGAGACTTTCCTCAGGCACTTGGTGAAAAAAATAAATGCATTAACAAACAGGGGTTATATTACTAAAAAGAAAAGTAAAATGGATGTTGGTTGTAACAGCAGTGCCTGCCTGAGCAATCAGGTACATCTTTCTTTAAAAAGAATAAACTAAATTTGTATATGTTCAACTGCATATTTGATTATTTATAGGTGAATAATGCTATACTATATAAAAACTGTAATTTAATTTATTAAATTAATATAACAGGATTAAGTAGTTAGTTTTCAGTTAAATTCATTAATAATATCTTTAATTCATTCTCCATTTTTTTTTTTTTTTTTTGCGGTACTGGGGACTGAACCCAGGGCCGTTCTACCTCCGCGCTACACCCCCGGCCCTATTTTTTATACTTTATTTTGAAACTGGGTCTCATGAAGTTGCAGAGGGCCTCACTAAGTAGAGAGAGAGAGAGAGAGAGAGAGAGAGAGAGAGACAGAGAGACAGAGAGAGAGACAGGGAGAGAGAGAGAGAGAGAGAGAGAGAGAGAGAGAGAGCGCTGAGGCTGGCCGAGAACCCGGAACCTCCAATCTCCGCCTCCCAATGTACTGGGATTACAAGCGTGAGCCACCATGCCCGGCACCATTTTTTTTTATTTGACAAAATACACTGAAAAGTTATGATATGCTAGGCCTGAGTCAGATGTTAAATATATCATAGCAAATAAAACAGATATGGTCAACATATGATCTTAATGACCTTAGAGTTATAGATTAAGCATTAAACAAATAAGTATACAAAAAACCCAATAAGGTTAAGATAAATGATATGAAGTGAAATTGCAAGCGGTCATGAGAGAGAGTTGAGGTAGAGGGGAGCTAGGTGAGATCGCTCAGTCTGAGGAGTCTTGGGGGTCTCACTGCAGAAATGTTCTTTAGCATCAGTCTTAAAAGATGAGAGGAGCAGCATCCCAGCAAAAGAGTTATCCTTCAACCCTAAGGAGGAATGAATTTTTATGTGTATAGAGCACATAAGTTTTAAAGAAAGAGAACAATCAAAGTAATTGTTAGGAATTATACAGTTTATTAAAAGTTTTTATTAAGCCTCTTTAAATTTTAAATTTACTCCATTAAATCTTTCATATGCAAGACAAGCTATTTTTATAAAAACATAATTATTCCTCCATTCAGCTGGGAGAGCATCGAACTCATGGAAAATGAAATTAGCAAATAGAAAATAACATTTCAAGTCTTCTGATTTCAGTAAAATTTTGCATTTTAATTATTACCGTTTGAAGAGCACTTTCATGTTCAGATAAAAAAGAACAATTGAATCTTTATAGAATTAACAGATGAATGGCATCTACAATGGCACTTCTTTGAATAATATCATTCTTTGAAAGGCATTCACAGTGATTGCTGCCTTTAGTAGGAGCCACATATATTCACCTCAGTGCCTACATTATTTTATCATTTTACAAAAAAATTAAACTGGTAGGGAATGGTTAATAGCATGAACAATTTGATGTTTTATGTTTATGACAGAGTAGGAAAAAACAGGATTTTTTTAATATTATCATCATGGAAAAAATCCTTAAATTTTTGTCTTTTGTGTTTGTCCAAGAAACAAATAAGAAAAAAAAATTCTTCCTTTACTATTTAACATTGTTTGGATTGAACCTCCTTACATTAGAATTTCCACCATTTTGCCTCTTGGTCGTATGTGATCCAAGAAAAAGTTTATGATTACTATAAACCTTAGTTTACTCATCATCTTTCTAAATTATAAACTCCAGAAGAAGAGGAGGGATTTTTTTTTTCTCACTGGTATATCCCAAGCTCCTAGCACAGGGTCCCCCGTGCCAGGCATCCAGTAAATATTTGTGTAATTGTAACCAAATTCTTTCTTTACTGGTTCCCTTTCCTTGTGGTACCATCTGGGGTGCCAAAATGATATGGGGTGTCTCCTCTTACGAGGTTGTTGTCCAATGGATTTTGATAAGTGAAGTCCAAGGACTAATGAAGGGTATAGAAATATGAAAGTTTAAGTCAAGGAAAGATAGAAGACAAAAATAGCTCCCACCACACTCCCAAAAGAGAGTAAACTGCTGAAGTTCTTACGAGGTGAGCTTTTATACCTTATTGAGATTTTTTATCAGTTCTTTTATGATGGGTCAGAATTGGGTCTTAGGGGACAAATGTTTTTTGCCCAATTTCAATCCTTAATTCTAATATCTCATGGTCTGGCATTCTCTAATCTGGTGCCATTTTTCTGCTTACCTCCCCCCATCTTTGTTTACACAAGTTGTCTTCAGATGCAGCCCAAGGAGGGGCTGAAGTTTTGTTTTGATCTCCATAGTCCTTGCCTGGTCATTGTTACCTTTACATCTTATTAACCCTACCTGTTTTGTTCTTTATATAGACGGCCTCTTTTAACACTTTGTGTTCCCAGGCCCTCTGCCGTCTCATAATGAAATGGAACTCTTAATATTTTGTGACTCTAAAGTGATATCATGCATGTCACTGTTATTGAAAAGCACAGAGAATAAGTGTTTACTATATATGTTAAGTATTATCAAATAACACAAATGTAAAATATCTAGGTTATAACCTTCAGAATTGTAATAATATGTATTATTATGAATAAATCTACTTTTCTCATATTAGAAGCAATACAATTTTAGTCTTTAGTTATTTAGCATATATTCATTCCAAAATAGTTTCATAGAGAGAAAAATATTCACATAGATGTAAAAAAGTGGCTTTATGTCTTATCCATACCAACAAACACTTTGGTCGGTTGTTTTAAGTGACCAAGCCATAGATTTTGCAAGTTCTTCATGGCATAATAAATCCACTGAAAACATTTGTATTTTGTGAAAACCCAAGAGGAATTAAAGATATAGGAGTAGTTATGAATAATCACACTGACTATTGTAATTTAGATTAAGAGGTAATAAAAGTTTCAGTTATACAGGGGGAATAAGTTTTTGAGATCTGTTGCATATTATGGTGAGCATAGTTAGTAATAGCATATTATATATTACAAAATTACTAAGAGTAAGTTTCAAATATTCTTATAAAAAATAGTATGTGACTTGATGAATATATGTCCATTAGCTTGGTTTAGTCATTGTACATTATATACATATTTCAAAATATTTCATAGCATATATAATTATTTGCCAATTAATCATAAAAATTAGAATGATAAATAAATATAAGGGAATACTATAGATTGATTCATTTGTATAAACATAATGAAGAAAATTAAAACAATGTCAACTGAGAAGCTCTCTATGGAACTAGATACGGTTCTTTGAATAAAACTTTGAAGTTAATATCTGTCTTTCACTACTTTACTATGGTCATATGGAAAAGGATTTTATGCATTTTGTGTGGAGCCCGACAACAGAACTAAAATGTTGAACAGAAATTAAAGAAAGAGAACATGTTTTTTCAACCAAAAAAAACACTATAGTCCTTTAATTAAAATTGACATTTTATGGAATCTACTGACTTAAAAGGTAACAAATTTATTCACATTATTGTACACACAGCTGAAGGTTGAGTATCTATGTTATTAATAAGATTTACTTGTTGGACATTAGTTTCACTAAATAATACTTACATTCACTTTCACTTTAAATATGCATTATGAGTGGACCGTAACAGCATCAAGTCAAAGCTTTTTTCTGTTAAGTTTATCACAGACCTTCAGAGATGTCTGCTTCCTCTATCTACCTAATATCTGATTTGTTTTCCTACAACTCTCTGATTTCTATTTCTGTTCACCTGTTTTCTATAGTATTCTTTGTCCTTAAATACACTGAAATATCCACAATTTCTTTCTTTTTCATTGCTTCCCGGTTATTCACTGCAAATGTTTATATCATTCTTAATGCAGACAAATAGCCAGCTGTAGATATGAGTGTGTGAGCTTCTGAGTGAATTACAGAGTCAGTGTGTGAGCATTCAGATGTTCCAGCTAACAGTAAGTAATGTTTCAAATGAGGTCACCAATCTACAGACAATTATTATGATTCAATGCATGATACTTTACTACTATTGGGAGAATGGATAATAGAATTGTTCATATATTAGATATACTCAAGAATAATGCTATATAAAACCTTCTGTTGGAAGTCAAACTGGTGGGTACCTTATTGGGTGGGAGCAGAGAGTTACTGAATAAGGTGACTAGTGGGGTTTCAGGAAGGCTGCAGTATTTTGTTTTATGTTTGGGAGCTGGTTAAATAGATGCATACAGTTTGTGAAAGGTCATTGCATTTTATACTCGTTAAAGGTGAACTTTTAAAACGTGTATGTCATATTTTTATTGATATTAACACAGTAAGAATCAGCTCTATGTTTTTGACATTGTTTCAGTGAGAAATGATATATTCCATTCTAAAAGGCAATGTTTTTCATTCTTATAATCATCTATTTATTTATTTGTTTAGAATTTTATTGTTACATTATGCTTATGCATGGTAGTGGGATTTAAAGTGATACATTCATTTATGCACACATCTATTGATGTGTTTCCCTCCTAACCCCATCCCATTAAAAATACTTTAGTCACCATAAGCATAAAATTTCAAGTAATGTAGATATACATATATTAATATATATTATATTGCACATAATTGTATATTTTATCTCATGGTTGTATCATTTTTTGTTTTATTTTTTTATTGTTTGATCTCAAATTATTGTATTAGAAATTTTGGCAGATTATTTTTTGCCATAAATGATTGGGCAAGCCAGGTGTGGTGGTGCGCACCTGTAATCCAGTACTTTGGAGGCTGAGATAGGAGGACTGCAGGTTTGTAGCCAGCCTCAGCAACTTAGTGAGGCCCTTCCTAACTTAGTGAGACCCTGTTTCAAAATAAAAAATAAAATAGGACTGGGGGTATAGCTCAGAGATAGAAGACTCCTGGGTTCAATCCCTAGTAACACATACATACACACATACACACACACACGCACGCACACACACATACACACACACACACACATATACACACACACACGAGAAAAAAAAATGATTGGGCAAACTACATGACATAAGAGTCCTGTTGATAGAAGCTTCCATAGCATAATATGAAAGATAAGATGGGATAAATTATCAAACAGTAGTGTTAAATAGGCTATATATTTTTTCATATAATTTCAAATTCAGTAATTTTTTTGGTGATTATGTTTGGTATTAGGGTAGGAATATGTAAATGTTGTAAGAAAATATAAATTCTATTGCATCTGTTCTCCTATTAGTATGTTCTAAGAAAAGAGAAATCTTATTATTTTAAAAGATTACATTATATCAGTTCTGACCAGCAATTTATTAATTCAGAGAAAGGAAAATGGTTATTTCATTATTTTATTCAATTGACCAGTTTATTGAATTTATAAAGTTATTCCTTTTAAGTCAAAATTCCTCTGACACATGCAAACATCAAGTATAAACTATTGAATCACTTTGATATTACTTTCATCAAGTTACAGCCTTGCAGCATCAGTAAGCACCAAGAAAATATATTTCTAGCTTAAAATTACAGCAAAATGTGTAGATAGACATGAAAGAGCATATGTAAAATGTGATATCTCAGATTCTGTTTTCCAAATTAATGCTTGAATTCCCTAGATAATAGTCCCTCAAAATTGTGTGACTACTTATTTTTCTCATAATGAATAATCTTCGGTTAAAAGACTTTGCACAATCTTATTTTTAAACTATTGGCTGTCAGGATAATACATGCCAAACACTGGGCTAGGTATTGAAGATTTTAAGATAAGTAGGTATGTAGTGAGGAAATAACATTACCCAAAGAGAGGTCAAGCTTGCCGTGGTAGTGTACGCCTGTAATCCCAGTACTTGGGAGGCTGAGACAGGAAGGATCACAGGTTCAAGGCCAGCCTTAGTAACTTAGTGAGGCCCTCTGCAACTTAGTGAGATCCTGTTTCAGAAATTAAAAAATAAAATAAGGCTTGGAGTTTAACTCAGAGTTAGATCCCTCTCCCCCTGAGTTCAATCCCCAGTACCACAAAAATAATAAAATTTAAAAAAACCCTTTTCTCAACTCCTAAGAGAGTAACTTATAAACATTAGTGTTAGAAATTTCCTCAATGATGAGAGCATGTTTGGTATTTTCTTCCTGTTTACTAAAAGAATTCATATCATTCTGAATGTGGAAAAATAGATAGCTATGGGTTAGAAGATGGGTGGGCTTTGGTATTAATAGCAGATGCCTCGAATCACACTTGATAGTTTATGCTGAGGTTATTCATGGTGGGCCTCTAAAGAGTGCAAGCCAATAGATCACTCAGGGTAAGAGTGAGTCATGCCCAAAAGACCAATTGTGATGACAGGTTTGACGTCTTGAGTCAGGTGATATTATTTCCACCTCCAGGGGTGACAGAGAGGATAGTTTGATACCCAGTGATTCAATCACTCCTGGCTATTTAATGAGCTTTCCTGGCTGGCACATTCCTATACTTGGAAGACAAGGCATTCCTGCGGAAAACGGGTGCTCCCTATTTAGAATACTCTCAAGATCTCACCCCGTGTGTCTTGTCCTTCTTCTATTTCTGATTTGTATGTTTTGCTCTAATAATATAGTAATCATTAAATATATAATACTATGCAGTCCTTCCTGAGTTTTGTTGAGCCATTCTAGAAAATTATCAAGTCTTAGCAAGCTCTTGGGGACTCTCAAGTTTGTAGCTAGATGGTCTAAACTGAGGGTGGTCTTGGAGACCCCCAAATATGCAATTGGTGTTTTAAGTCCTCCTTGTGGAGGACTGTGATCTTAAACTCCAGTTTGGCTACATCTGGATAGTGGGATACTGGCCCACCTTTAAAAATCGGCGAGACATAGGCAAAATACAGCTGCAGTTGGAATCGGTAAATCATTACCTAATGTCCATAAGACTTAATGTATAATCTTGGGAAATCACTTGAATATTAATTTGCTTTCTTCCACTCACTCATATCTACCATGCTTACCTTAAAGTGTCTAAGTTTTTAGAATTTGAGCATCTAACTTTCAACAGCAATCTGAGGCTAAGTACTAAATATCTTCTCACTTAGAACCCCACTGAACTAACCAATATAGCAAAATATTAGAACAAGCAAACCAGAATCTTGACACCATTTTGATGAGTCCAGTGTGTTTCTATTACTGCAGGTAAGACTTTTCTCTACTCAGTCCTTGCAGCCCTAAGAGGAATTAAAATTTCCAGCCAGGTGTATGGTTCACACCTGAAATCCAAGTACTTGGAAGGCTGAGACAGGAGCATTGCAGACTGGAGGACAGCCTCAGCAATGTAGTTGTGACTCTCAGAAACCTAGTGAGACCCTTTTTCCAAACAAAATAAAAAGGGCTCGAGGTGTAGTTGGGTGTTAGAATGCCCCTGGATTCAATCCCCAGTACCATACACAAACAAAATTTTTCCATAGCTACACACACACACACACACACACATACACACACACTCACACACACACACACACACACACACACACACACACATACACACACCCCACAGTCATTTCTTATCTTACAATTTCAAATTACCCTGATACTCAAATACAAAGTATATGAAATAAGTTATAATTAGAACTCATTTTTGTCCTTCCCCCCCAAAAAATCAGGTTTAATTCCTTTGTACTTTGGGGCCCTATTTATTTTAGTCACAGTGAGAATCCCATGAATCCTGGGTCACCCTCTTCACATGGATTCCCATCTCCAGATCTTTCCTAATTTGACAGTCCATCACAGCTGTCTAAACTGCCTGCCATTACAAACCACTGGGATTTCTGGTGCACATGCTTATCTTGTGTCCATGAAACTCTCTTTTTCCTAATTCTCTGTCCATACTTTAATTTTTTTTATTTGACAGAATCCAACTCTTTCCTAAGTCTATTCTCCTTGGCAGCACTGTGACTGTTCAAACTGTGACAATTCATTTGTCATAGTTCATAAACTATATGGTCCATATGGTGTTCAGTGAATTCCCCACTCCCATTGCCCTTGCAGATCATTGAACTTCTGTCCTTAAAATCTCAAGGTTTCATGCAGCTCATAAACTTTGGCTGCACCACTCTGTACCTTTAAGGAATGCTGTTGGTGTCCCACAGGTGCACCCACATGCCAGTTGCTATGAAGTGCCGACTGCTAACTACTGACATACTCCTTCTCAGAGAAATGCATGTGTGTTACTGGCGATTGACGTTGGGGACATTCTATCTCTGAACTATACCTGCAGTCTTATTATATTGTTTCTTATTTTGAAACAGGTCTTGCTAAGGTCTTGCTAACAGGTCTTGTTGCTGAGACTCACCTGGAACCTGTGATCCTCCTATCTCAGCCTCCCAAGTACTGGAACTCTTAGCAGCCTATCTCAGAATCCATGCACCAGTGAAGAGCTAGCAAAGGGAGATAAATTACAACGCCTCACCTCAATGCAAGATCAACTCTGGCACTGTTTACTTTTACTGGCGCCCTTTACTTTGAAGCAATCGTTTAAAAAATAACTCTCATAAGAAGTTTTTTTCAGTTTGTGCCTACAGGAAAACAAACCAAACCACTCTGATAAAGATTTCTAAAGTCTCTATAGTTATTTATTTATTTTTTTTTTTTTTTGCGGTACCGGGGATTGAACGCAGGGGCGTTCTACCTCTGCGCTACACCCCTGGCCCTATTTTTTATACTTTATTTTGAAACCGTGTCTCACGAAGTTGCGGAGGGCCTCACTAAGTAGAGAGAGAGTGAGAGAAAGACAGGGAGAGAGAGAGAGAAAGAGAACTGAGGCTGGCCGCTAACCCGGATCCTCCGGTCTCCGCCTCCCAAAGTACTGGGATTACAAGCGTGTGCCACCACGCCCGGCCTTCTATAGTTATTTTTATGTCATTCATTAAAGATTTCAGCAATGTGTCTTTCCATGCTCTCTGTCATAATTCTTGGTGATTTCAATGTACATATAGATAACCATCTACCCATAACCACACTTACAATCAATGATATCCCCTTCCTTCTGTGGATTTTCCCCTCTGTTCTATATTCTAGACTTTGTCATTACCAATATATGCACATCTGAACTTCCCATTCTCTGATCACATGAACGGTATTTGCAGTCATTCTTCCTGGTATGAAGAGTCTAATAATTGTTTTCTATTACAACAATTTTGTGATGTCATGGGAACCTTCAGTTCAATGATCCTAGTTTTACTATCACTATTACCACTTGCATATCTTCACTTTGTTCTGTATAGTTTAGATTTTATTATTTATTTTAACTATGCTCCTGCATTAATTCTATATTTCTTTGCAATTTTCTTCTGTGATCATTCTTACCTGTGTATTAGATTAAATGGTGTCCTCCAAAAAATGGATGGCCACCCAGAAGCTAAGTTTATGATTTTATTTGGAAATAAGGCCTATGCAAATGTAATTAGCTACCTTAAGAGAGGGTAATAATTGGATTAAATCAGGCCTGAATCCAATGACCACTACTCTGTGTCACATGAAGCCACAGAATTGTACAGGAAGAATGCCACGTGAAAAATGAAAACACTCAATGGAGTGATTCATCTACAATCCAACAATGGCTAGAAGCTTCCAGAAGCTAGGAAGTTGTGGAAAGACTCTCCCGAGGGCCTTCTCATAGCATGGCCCTACCAAGACCATGACCTCAGACTTCTATCCTCCATAGAAGAATAGAAGGATAGAAGGATAGAAGAGTAGAAGGATAAACTTTTTTCATAACTGTGAGAAAGTTTATTTTTGTTTTTTTAAGCCATCTAGTATATGATCATTTATTATGGTAGTCCTAGGAAAGTAATGCAGCTAGGGAAGCCACAATAATAAATCAAATTTTCAAAACTCTCCACATGTCCTACACATGCATTAAAATTTACAGATATATCCAATGGTGTTACTGCATTTTTAAATTTAAATTAAATTTATTTTTATCAGATATATACAAATAAGCGATTATCTATACCAATGGGGTATCATATAATTTTGTGATATATGTATACATTATGTAATGTTTAAACCAAGTTAAATCTATTTCCTCATCAATTATTTCTTTGTGATGAACATACTCAAAATCTTTCTTCTAGCTTCTGAAAATAGACAGCATATTATTGTTATCTATAGTCACCCAATTTTGCATTATTACACCAATATTTCTTGTTTCTACATGACTGTAATTTATTATCCGTTGATGTATCTTCTTTCACTCTTCTGCCCCCTCTACTTTTTCCAGCCTATGGTAGTCACTATTCTACTCTTAACTTCTATGAGATCAACATTGTTTTTATGTTCTACATGTGAATTAGATCGTACACTACTTGTCACTTTGTGCCTGGCTTATTTCATTTAAAATAATGATCTCCAGTTCCACCCATTTTATTGCAAATGATAGAATTTAATTCCATTTTATGTCTGAATAGTACACCAATATGCATTATGTACCACGTTTTATTTATCCGCTCTTCAGATGATGGACACTTAAATGGCTTGCATTTCTTAGCTACTGTGAATGGTGCTGCAGTGACCACAGGAACACAGGTGTCTTTTCAACATACTAGTTCAATATCCTTTGGATATATGCCCAGTAGTGGGTTTGAGAATTCACGGGTAGTTTTATTTTTAAATTTCTGAGAAACTTCCATACTTTTTTCCATAATGGCTGTACTAATTTACGTTCTCACCAAAAGTATGCAACAGTTCCTTTCTCTCCACATTTTTTGCCAGCACTTGTTATCTTTAGTCATTTTGTTAATAGCTATTCTTAATTGGGTGAAATAATTTTGTCATTTTGATATGCATTTCCCTGGTGATTAGTGAGATTGAGCAAATAATTTCTTCTACTCCATATGTTGTCTCTTTACTCTCTTGTCTCTTTACTCTCTTTCCTCTACTGTGCAAAAGCCTTTTAGTTTGACATAATCCCTTTTGTCTATTTTTGGTTTTGATTTCTATGCTTTGGGACCTTGTCCAAAAAAATATTTTCCCATTCCAATGTTCTGAAGCATTTTGCCTATGTTTTCCTCTAGATATTTCAGAGTTTGAGTTTTACATTGAAATCTTTAATACTTTAAGTTAATTTTTTACAACTGGTGAGAGAAAAATAATCTAGTTTCATTCTTCTAAATGTGGTTATCCAATTTTCCTAGCACTGTTTTTTAAAAAAGACTTCTTTCTCCAATATATGTTCTTACTACCTCTGTAATTTATCACTCAACTTTAGATGCATGGATTTACTTCTGGGGTCTGTATTCTATTCTCTGGGTCTATGTGCCTGCTTTTGTGCCAGTATCATGTTTCAATGGTTTCATGGTAATTTGTGGTTTAATGGTATTTCCATGACCACAACTATAAGTCTCAGTGCTTACTGACAATTTTATTGCATTTCACTATTACTTATTATATTTTGTCACTACTTACTGCATTCTCCTAGTATTCAAGATCAATCCTGCATTCCTTATACTCTTTTCCCAGACTTTCTTGACTTTACCTGACGAAACTGTCTATTTTACCAGGAAAAAAAGAGTAGTCAATAGAAAACTTCCACATACTCATATTGACCACATTTACTAATATACTTCTATCTATACCTGTATGCCACCTCTTCCTTCCTGTTACTATGAAACAACTAGCCAAACTCTGTTCAAAGTTTAACTTCTTTTGTGCACATAGAATCCCTCTTGAATCTTGTTCCACTAGTCATGGCTTTCTATCCCTGCTAAAATTTAAGTTAGGTATATGTACTACCATTCCATTAACTTCTCATTTGTTCTTTCTTGAATATCTTTAATTGGATTAAAATTTTGAAATCATTTGAGTAAATATTATACGTAATATTCAGATTCCTAAATTTTATTTTGAATCCTCATTATACTAAAATTCTCAGCACTGCTTGACTTAATCCATCACATCCTTTCTTGAGACTCTTTTGTTTTCCTTCTTGGTAAAACACTATTTTCTACAGCATTTTTATGCTTTCTCATGTTCAATCCTTATTAACAGTTTCTGCTTATTTCTTTCCATCTTCTAGATCTCTAAGTGTTGATGTACACTCAGGGCTCAATATGAGAACCATGCCTTTTCTATACCTCATGTAACTTCATAGATGATCTAAGAGTTAAATCCCTTCTTTAAGAAATGGCTTCCAGGACAGTATGGTGGCACATGCCTGTAATCTCAGTACTTGGGAGGCTGAGACAGGAGAATCACAGATTGGAGCCAACTTCAGCAATTTATCTAGACTCTGTTTCAAAATAAGAAATAAAATGAGCTGGAGGGTAGCTTGGAGTTAGAATGCTCCTGGGTACAATCCCCAATACAAGAAAAGAAGAAAGAAAGGAAGGAAGGAAGGAAGGAAGGAAGGAAGGAAGGAAGGAAGCAAGCAAGCAAGCAAGCTCCGGATTTTTTTTTGTGTGTGTGTGGTACCGGGGATTGAACCCAGGGGCATTCTACCTCCGCGCTACACCCCCGGCCCTATTTTTTTATCCTTTATTTTGAAACCGGGTCTCATGAAGTTGCGAAGGGCCTCACTAAGGAGAGAGAGAGAGAGAGACAGGGAGAGAGACAGAGAGAGAGAGAGAGAGAGAGAGAGCTGAGGCTGGCCGTGAACCCGGATTCTCCAGTCTCTGCCTGCCAAAGTACTGGGATTACAAGCGTGCGCCACCCCGCCCGGCTGCTCTTGATTTTTATAACTCTTCCTTTCCTGAAAATTCTAGACTCCTTATTTTATATCTTAAAACAAGTATACTAAAAACATATGTTTCGCCGGGCGTGGTGGCGCACGCTTGTAATCCCAGTACTTTGGGAGGCGGAGACTGGAGGATCCGGGTTCGCAGCCAGCCTCAGCTCTCTCTCTCTCTCTCTCTCTCTCTCTCTCCCCCGTCTCTCTCTCTCTCTCTACCTAGTGAGGCCCTCCGCAACTTCGTGAGACCCGGTTTCAAAATAAAGTATCAAAAAATAGTGCCAGGGGTGTAGCACGGAGGTAGAACGCCCCTGGGTTCAATCCCCGGTACCGCAAAAAAAAATAAAAAAATTAAAAACATACGTCTCTAATTCCACATCTATTCTTCTATAAATACTCCCAACTCTAAAAGTGGTTCCATATTTTTTAAAGTAGTTTAAGAGAAAAAAAATGGCATTATACCTGATTGGCTTATTTTTCATAGAATCCATGCCAGTCATTTGAAAAAAAAATGCTGTCTTAATTTTCAACAATTTTACCACACCCCAACTTGGGCCACATCAGTATTTGTTACCCTTTAATTGTCTTCCTTGCTATCTTTCCTGATGTAAAAATGTTATTTTGTTATTTTCTACATGAAAACAGGAACAGTCTTTTAAAATGTAAGTCAGGTCACATCATGATTTTGGTCAAAGCGCTTCTACATCTTTCCATTTCACATAGACTAAATTAAAAAACTCCTCATGATCTACAAGTCTCTACATGATCTACAGAGAGCCTCTCATGAGTTTTCTGACCCTACCTTCCCTCTCTCTCTCTCCACTCTCTCTTTCTCCCCTCTCTCTCTCTCTGTGTCTCTCTCACTTTGTCCTAGAAGAGTGGTATCTTGGACTTAAAAAATTAGGAAAAGCATTCTTCCTACTCAAGACTTCCACAACTGTTACCCTCCCTTCATTGAAGCCTCTTTTTTTCCCAACGATGAGTGCCGGAATGACAAGTGAAACTGTGTATAAAGAATAAAGAGCCGGGCGTGGTGGCGCACGCTTGTAATCCCAGTACTTTGGGAGGCGGAGACCGGAGGATCGGGGTTTGTGGCCTCTCTCTCTCTCTCTCTCTCTCTCCCCCCTTAGTGAGGCCCTCCGCAACTTCGTGAGACCCGGTTTCAAAATAAAGTATAAAAAATAGGGCCGGGGATGTAGCGTGGAGGTAGAACGCCCCTGGGTTCAATCCCTGGTACCGCAAAAAAAAAAAAAATAAAAATAAAAGAATAAAGAAGGAAAGGCTGACTGGATGTGGTGGTGCACACCTGTAATCCCAGTACTTATGAGGATCACAGGTTCAAGGCCAGCCTCAGCAACTTAGCAAGGCCATCAGCAACTTCATGAGACTCTATTGCAAAATTTAAAAAAAATAAATGAATAAAAAGGGCTGGGAGTACAGTTCACAGGTAGAATGCCCTTGGGTTCAGTCCCTAATATAAAGAAAATGGGGTGGGGTGGGGCTATTATTCTCTACAGGGTGATCAGAAAAGAATTTATTAATTAGCTGACTTTTTAAAGAGATGCAGTTTAGTGATAAAATTATCTATATAGATATATGCATATGTGTATTCACATTGAAAAATTATCACAATATTCATACTAGCTTTCTCCATTTATATAATATATATATATATATATATATATTTTTTTTTTTTTTTTTTTTTGCGGTACCGGGGATTGAACGCAGGGGCGTTCTACTTCCACGCTACACCCCCAGCCCTATTTTTTATACTTTATTTTGAAACCGGGTCTCACGAAGTTGCAGAGGGCCTCACTAAGTAGAGAGAGGGAGAGAGAGAGAGAGACAGAGAGAGAGAGAGAGAGAGAGAGATCTGAGGCTGGCTGCGAACCTGGATCCTCCGGTCTCCGCCTCCCAAAGTACTGGGATTACAAGCGTGTGCCACCACGCCCGGCTCATTTTTATATTTTTAACTCCTACTTGACACCCATTATTTTTAATATAATTACTTTTAAAACAATCAATTATTTAGTATAAAGCTAATTTCCTCTCTCCATGTGGTTGCCTCCTCCACCTCCCTATCTCCCATTTCTTGCATCTCAGCTTTGGTTCCGACATCCCTGTCAGGTGGTCTCCAGCCTCAGCCTGCATCTCTCAGCCCTCTTATGAATATACAGCCCTCACCTGGCCAGCGCTCTTGCATCTGCCCTCCTCTGCCCCCCTTAGTGCCTCAGTCGCTCTCCTCATGTGGTTGCTACCTTGCTTGGCCTTTATTCTGAAGTGGATTTTAAAAGCTCTCATGCAGTGATCAGCATAGCCCAACAAATCTATTCGGGTCAGAACTTTCTTCCTTTAAAAAAAGGGCATACAATACACCATTAGAGGGCTGGTTGAAAGTAGTCTAAAATAGGATATAAAAAAGAAGCTTTTACTCCATATGCAATGAAAAGGATATGGATTGCAAAATATTAATGCAGATGGCTGAATGTAATTTTATTATACCCTTGCACTGTGGTTCTCCAAAATCTGTGTTTTGGGTGAACTCTGAAAAAATAAGCTGATATGTAAAATGACCATTGTAGATGAAATGAAAATAAAATGAATAAGGAAAACTCTGACTGATATACAGTAAGGAACCTAGAAATATAATACTAAAAAATCTAATTAAAAGCTCAAGCTCACAAAATTGAATCATTATATCTGAAAAATTCCTTTTGAGGAAACATCTTCACCCATATCAATTCCTCTGATAAATATGTAAATTTTATTCACCAGTATTTCTCCACCACAACCCCCACCCTCCAATAACCCCAAATAAACATGTGATTCAGGCTTAGCCAGTCTTAATACCCAATTCCCTGACAATAATGAATGCCACAGGTCATGCAAACACCACCCCTTCAGGGACAATTAAAGATCTTCTATGGGATTTTTATGTGGAAGTTAGAAGAAAACTAATAATGGTGACTAAACTTAGAAAATAAAGAAGGTTGCTTCTGGGTCTATTAACTATCATAAGAAAGTTTTTCTGCTCTGCTAGAAAATGAAACCAAAGCCGGGCGTGGTGGCACACGCTTGTAATCCCAGTACTTTGGGAGGTGGAGACCGGAGGATCTGGGTTCGCGGCCAGCCTCAGCTCTCTCTCTTTCTCTCTCTCTCTCCCTGTCTCTCTCTCTCTACTTAGTGAGGCCTTCCACAACTTCGTGAGACCCGGTTTCAAAATAAACTATAAAAAATAGGGCCGGGGTGTAGCGCAGAGGTAGAATGCCCCTGGGTTCAATCCCTGGTACCGAAAAAAAAAAAAAAGAAAATGAAACCAAATGCATGAGAAGAGACAAAGAATGGAAGGAAAGAAAGAGGAAGCAAAAGGCATTTTAGGTAGTAAGTCTTAGTTCCAGCTCCCTAGTCCCTGCCCCTCAGGTCCTCTGAGCTACCACTGAGCCTATTTCATAAGCTAATACATGCTGTCTACATCCTCCCTTGAAAGCCCCCCATGACTTCAGAGATCACCTCTAACAATGGAGGCAGAAAGGAGAAGGTTCCTTCTCAGCCTCAATTCTGGCCTAATGGCCAGGATGTAAGAAAGTAGGTAACAATTTTTTGAAGGAGAAGGGGGAGAGAGGAAGAACAGGGGCACATCTATAGGATGCAACAGCAAGGCTTGCTTGGTAATTTGCAGATCCTCATAAATTGTGGGTGTTCTTGCTCATAATGCATGCTCCTTATTTACAAAACAGGAAAAACAGCTTGGTTAAAGATACTAAAATACACTTTTTTCTTTTTCCTGTGGTTTCTCTCTCAAATTTCCATAATACTTTTTTATGTATTTATCTAAGAAAATAAAAATAATGAAATTTAAATGACTCACATTTAAATGCTTGTAAATGAATAGTGCCATTTGTTTTTATGCTATGCAATGTCAGTTTTATTTATTTATCTATCTATTTATTTTTTATTCTCAGTAATGGGATTAAGCAGTGTCGGGTGTTTGTTTGTTTGTTTGTTTTGGCTCATTGTAATTAGACATCATAGTGAGGTTCAAAGTGTTACAAATATACACATAACCCAGTCATAAAGTGGGCCATTGAACTGAATAGATACTTCTCAAAAGAAGAAATGCACATGGCCAATAAATAGTTGAAAAAATGTTCAACATCATGAGCAATCAGGGCACTGTAAATCAAAACGACACTGCTATTTCATCTAACTACAGTTAGAATGACATTCATCAAGAATACAAGCAATAATACCTGTTGGCTAGGATGTGGGGAAATAGGAACCTTTATACACTGTTGGCAGGATTGCAAATTAGTACAACCACTATGGAGATCAGTGTGGAGGTTCTTTAAAAGACTGGGAATGGAGCCACCCCATAACCCAGCTATCCTATTCTTGGGGATCTTCCCAAAGGAAAAAATGTCAATTTTAAGTGCAGACGTTAGAACATCTAATTTGCATAGAATCACAAAAATTGCACCACTTACATTTTTATCTTGTCCCTGTGGGCAGCTCAGGCAGGTCTGAAGAGACAAATGCAAGCCAGAGTAGGGAAGGTTGGAACAAGAAGGAAAGGGTCATTCCAGCCCTGGAGCCAGCCCAAGAGAGTACATCCTAAGGCAGCAGGACTATTCATCAGCAAATACCGACTCATAGTCCCTGTAGAGTCCCACCCCGTGGAAGATCATACACAGAGCCTGACAGCTGAAGATTCCTCCTGCCACCCTCCACGTGGATATGCTGCACCTGAGCTGGAAGAGGATGTGGAAAGTCAACCCATTCATTTTCTTTTCCACAGAAACACTGTCCCAACACATGGCAGAGGGAAGACCTCTGCCCCAGGACATGCTGGATTACCTGAACTGAGAGTTTCTAGAAGCTAGAGGCTCACTCTGCCAGGACACAATCTCACCTGGATACCTATCTGATATGACAGGTGCTGCAAATGGAGGAAGGGGTGGTTACTGCGATGATTATACCATGTGCACCCCACCATGTCTAGAATTTGTAGGTTTCCCTAAGTTGACTGAAGGGATAAGCTGTATGTTAAGTTTTCTATAGCTGTGTAACAAAATAATATATAGAAAAAAGTTATACAGTATCAGCTATACTAACAGAAGACAGGAAACACCTTTACTGTCCATCAATGAGAAACCAATGAAATAAATTGCAGTAGATCCATAAAATGAAATACTATGAAACCATTAAAAAGAATGATAGTGGCCTCTATTCTGGTATGAAAAGACAATCCAATGTGAGGAAAGAGTATCTATAAAGATAGGAGCTTTTCAGCTACATAATAAACTCACTAATATAAAAGTTTCAAATGAACAATATGCACTACTCTCTTTTCATACTGATCCTTTGTTATGGGCATATTGTGCAGTATTTGAAGAATCATGTTACAGATAAAATAAAACCTATTCTTCCTATAAAATTACAAGTTTAAATCTTGTCACCATTTCTTGTCACCTATGTCTACTTAATTTTTTAATATGATTTTATTGGTGCATTGTAGTCTCACATCACAATGAGTATCAGTTTGGTGTTAACATACATGCACACAGCTCTTGGTGTCCCTCCCCCGCCTCCCCCCCCACATGTAGCACTGAGAATGATGTTGGTTTAATCTCATATACACACATTGTTTATGACAGTAATTCCATAGATTCACTTATTTCTTGCCCTTTCCCTTCCCTTGTACCCCTTCCCTTGCACCACTGAGGGTTCTCCATTGTCATTGGAGTCCCTTTTGTGTCCCCACTACTCCCTAAGTTGCGCATATTAATGAAAACATATGTCCCTTTTTTTGTGATTAGCTAATCTCACTTAACGAAATGTCCTCCAGATCTTTCCATTTTCTTGCAAATGCTGTTATTTTGTTCTTCTTTATTGCTGAGTAGAATTTCATTGTGTGTACTTCCCATAATTTTGTGAATTGTGCTGCTATGAACATGGGTATGCATATATTACTGTAGTTTTCTGGTTTCAGTCCCTTTGGTATGATACCCAGTAGTGGTATAGCTGGATCATATGGTGGATCCATTCCCAGTTTTCTGAGGAATATCCACACTGATCTTCATAGTGGTTGAACTAGTTTGCAATCTGACCAACAGTGTAGAAGAGTCCCAATTTCCCCACATCCTCACCAACATTTGTTGTTGTTT